>QKQZ01055788.1:0-16357 GCA_003595255.1 Solenopsis fugax | reverse complement strand
TTCATTCTTTATATGTATATACCCATATCTATAACCATGAAAATTTATGAAAAAAGTTCCGCGACGTTTTAAACCATCTTTACATGTTTCTTATGAAATAGTTTGAAAATTTGTTCAACCTTCAATCAACTAAAGATATTTATATAAGATATTTTATCTTTAGAATGGCGAATTGCTGCCTACGTGATGGTGTTTTTGATTTAATTTCAATCTAACTTTAGATTATTTCTATCTTAATTTCAACCTAACTCCAGATTACATTTACATTAAATTACATTAAAGTAAATTTTGTTAAAATATACTCTCTGACTGTTCTCTAATGAACACATAAAAGATATACCTGTACACACTGTATACTTTAACAAACTTGTAAGAGCTAAATCTTTCGAACTTTAAAAATGTTACAGATTAAAATTGAAATTTTCGTGATTTAATCCATTACTTTGAGAAAATAAATTATTGAGATTTTTTTTGAAATTATACGAATTCTGACAGGTCCATGCGCCCAAGTGATAAAATGTCGTCGGTTGTCATGCGAGCTTTGCCACTAATAACAACGATGTTAGGCGTCCCACTTTTGCGTACGTTTTCTAAGAAATTATAATTTCGCGTGAGTCGTTTCATTATTGTTTTATATGCGATAATCCGAGAATGAACCGGTTTGTGTCCCTTCGATTTTTGGCACCGGTTTCTGTCGTATAGTATAATATGAGAATGATGTTTCGTTCTTCATTCACCTTACTTAATTTATATATTTCATTCTTTAAATAAAAAAACGCCTAGTATTCTTATCTTAATATGATTGCTTTTAATAACCCGATTTTCATTTTATAAAAATTTATTTAACCTAAATGCCAATCACGTTTGAGATTTTATTAACTATATATATTTAAATAAATCGTTTAATTTTGTAGAAAAGTAGAGAAACGAAGATAGCATCTATACTTTCATTTATAAAGATAGAAGGTGGTGTTATGGCTACTATAGGTATTATGGCTACCCCTATTATTTTCGTTATTAGATGAGGAATTTCTAGTATTATAATTATAAGAATCATTTGTTTAGTAGCCCTTATATATAATAGTAGCACTGATATGCCAATACACAATAACCGACAATTGTTATAAGGCATTTTTACTTTTCAGCATTTCGAAACTTTCAAGGTACATTTTAATATTTAATTACACCTTCTTTCTTATTGTTTTTAAGCTTGAGCGTATTATTACACGAGTATATATGTACACTTGAGTATTTTTTTGTTGTTTAACTTTTTATTCGGCTATACACATTCCGAGTTATACAAAATTATTCAATAGCATAGCATTTTGTTAATATGGCTACTATCGAGTTTTGCATATTGAAATTTTTTTTCGATAAATCGATTGTCACTTTAGAGGACTGCGTTCAGAAACATTAGAGATTTTATTTTATCTTTGTTGTTTACCGAATGTTAAATAAGAATAAAATGCACCTGAGTCTATCTGTACAATGTTTCTGCACGTAGCCTTACTAACCTATAATTCACGTGATACGTACCCTACCCAAGCAAAACAACAAGTCACAATAACATCAAAATGACATTAAAATGAATCGTGATAAAAAAATGATTTAATAATTTCCAGTCATTTTAATTTCATGATGACTTTTTGTTCTGCTTGGAATAGATTTGTCGACAGTAGGAAGATTGGAGGAGATTATATATAAACGTATGCATTTTACAATATTTTATTTTTCTCTATAATTAAAAGCCTAAAAGTTTGTTTTGTAAAAACTTGTTCTTTTGGCAGTTTTTCTATGATCTATTATCTTAAAACTTCGCGTGGTTATATTGTAGTTTTTTCTAATTACAATTTGTTTTTAAAAATATACAATTTTATAACAAAATGCTGTGTTTTTTTTAAACAAAACCAATTTTTTAATTTTTGGATGGCCATATTATCATCCCTGTTCCACTTCAGCCCATTATGCAGTATCACATTTATAAATCATGTCCTAAGTAATAAATATTTCATAACTGAGTCTAGAATCTATTACACATTTTAATATAATCGTTAAGTTTTAATATAAAATATTGATTATTAACAAAGTTATCGAATAAAATGTAAATGGGTGGCCATAATACCATCTTCTTCTTTAATATTTGTTTTTGAAACGAAAGAATTTGCGTGGGTAGTCCCAAATAATCGTTAATCCGAATGGTTTTACGTTACATCACCGTGCGGTACATAATCACAGCGTTTCTTACCATACAACTACGTTGTTGTATAAGAGGAAGGGAGGGACAAAGACGGTTGACTTATTAGTATCATTGCTCGTCTGGGTGTTGCAGAGCCGATTGTGCCACCGACAAAGCCAGATAATTGAAACGAATGACAGGACGACCTGGTCGAGTGCCAATTATCGAATACACATCGCCGTTACCGCGGTTGAAGGTGTAAAAACGTTCGGTTGCATAGCTAGCACCATATATCGCTCGTATTCCTCGAAGTGCTTCACCGTAGCCTCGCGTAAAACGATACGAGTTACATAACGGACCTGAGATGCTGCAAAAAGTGATGATGCAGCCAACGCGATAAGAACACGCGGGCGCGTCGGATTTATTTTGAATTTCGCATTTCGTCTTCAAACTCATATTTTCGAGGAGCTTGTAAGTGATAGAGACGGACTAAATCGTCAGAAATATGTTTACGGAATAATTTTACGAAATATTTTCTGACCTTTGTGAGATTACAATAGTATTTCTTTTTTCTATTTTTTTTCAAATTGAGATGTTTCCACGAAATGTGGAAGCATCTCGATTTGAATAAGTTTTATCTTTGTAAGACCCACTACTGTCAAGATAGAGTCTGCCATACCATCAGCGAGTTGCACAACGCATCTCGGATGCTGAAAACGGTCGCGTACGACGACGATGCTGCCGATAAGAACACGCATGTTGCATTTACTTCGCGTTCTCTTACATCGATTCTCTTATATCTTATGTTTCGTCATCAATGCCACGAGTTACAATCTTCAATGTGAAGACCGTCGGCGCCTTTGTATACGGAGCGTAACACGATTCCTATTGAATTCTGGTGCAAACGGTAGATCGACGCCTGTGTCCTGATTACTTCACAATTAATGATTACTAATTCTACAATTAATTGTTAATAATTTATTTTGCAACGTGAGTGTTGTAAAATTCTCTGTGGGATTGGAAAATAAATAATACATATCATGCGCGCGTGAAAAGAAGTATAAACCCATTTTGGGTGGGTGTACGCAAGTATTTCGATCGCAAGCTGACACCTCGAGATTGCACGTGCTTCGAGAAAACTTTCTCTCTTGTCCCCTTTCATCGTTTTCGGCCGGTCCGAATTTTTATTTTCGTACGCGCACACAATATAAGAGATGTCCCCGATGTCTCCTCCTTCCGTTTCTAGCTAGAGAATTGATTGGTTAGCTTTGATTGTTTATTGAGAAGATGCGTCACGCACTCTTAAACACATCAAGGAACATATTGCCTTCGTATTGACGTAATCGCTATACTTATTGTTTAGTCTATGGTTCAGAGAAAATATGCAAGACCTCCACTCGTTCCATCATTTTTACAACTTACGAAAAAATTGGATCTTTCTCGTTTGTTCCATAATTTTCTGATAAACGACAAGTACCTGCTTATGCGCTGCAAATGTGGGTAAAAACCTACTCGTCTCACCGTGCAATAACAATTTAGACTACTACTATAACAATCCGTTGTAACGGCGAAGAGAGTCGTCATGCTAACGCACTCGCTAACGGAAGTGGAGTAGCGCGCAGTTCCATTATCGTTGAAAACTCCGCGCTGTGCTTCTAGACGAAATCCAGACGAGATCATGAAAGCCTCCTGTTATAGACTTCCGCGCGTCACTCCATGCCAGAAGATCCGGGGCTAATTATGCCGAACGTATGTCTGCATCCGTACTCGCACTATAGTTGTCGATTCTATACTTAGCGCGCCCACGAGTGTAGGACGATTTGTTTACGATTTTTCTGTGCGGGAAAGGGAACCGACAGCTGGCTTCACTAACGAAGATCTAAGCTTCATTTTAACCGCCTTTCATTGTCAGGTGGATCTTTTTATTCGAAAAAAAAAAGAGAAAGAAAAAGAATAACTTGGTAAAAAAAGTCATGAAATTATTTTCTCTTTTTATTAAATGTAAAATCTCGGGCATGATATATGATTATCTGCTATCCGTTGTTTTGAAGCGTTGAACATTATCCATGCGCATCATATGCAAAAGCTGGACTATTTTCTATCGAAGGCATTTCGACAATCCGGAGTACCGGAACGACTTCCTGATCGGTCACCATCATATCTTATGTAAGATCCCCTTCTATGTTGTGTCCCCGATCGATGGATGGGCATCGGCGCTGAATCCTTGGAAATCTCGGACTCGCGGCAACCGCAAGACCCGTTGGCTATATTATTTCGGGAGGAAGCCCGGGTATTTTCGTTGCTAGACGCGAGAACGGAGGTGACAGCCTGGTCGTACGATGACATCACTCTAGTATGCGAGATCAAGGACGGCGGAGAGCGTGCCGAACGCTACTCTTGAAGGATCTACTCAACGCTCTCGCTCGAGTGCGCGTGCACTTAATACACGAGAATGTTCTCGCTCTCAACAGCAATTTTCTAGGAGCGTTATCTCATACACCATGTTTCTTAATTAAGTATATGCTGATATACTTTTGTATATAATGGCTTCTTGAAAGCTATTAAAAAAGTGAAGATGAAGATCAACTTTTAATTAATGCCCAATGAAGAATCACCGTCGATTCTTTGCTCGTTCTAAATTCTTTCTATCAGGAACCGTTCTCGAGTGAGCAATTTTAAATTGCCTCGTCCCTTGCGCTTCCAGCATTCGCGATAATTTTGTTGCGAACGAGGCGGAAGTGCAGACGCGTTTCACGATGCGCAATTGTTTTGTTACCTGCCCGATAGGTCATTCTGGTCTAGAAGCGGAACGAATACGCCGCTTTCCGAGCGGTCAAATTGGTATTTATGTATAAGTAAGGTAGTTGATTTCATAGGCATACCAGCTAGAATTAGACGGACGACCGCCTCGAGAAAACGGGATACCGCACACTGTCCATTGCGAGCCGTCTCCGGTTACTGACACACAAACGCGATAGTTAGCCTACACGTGGGTGGATAAGTGTGCGTTGCAATCTTTTTCTATGACATGTTTTCGAGGATGGGAAACGTCTACTTAGCTTCGAGAATGGTACGACAAGTGTATGCGTGTCGGATATAGGCGGCTACATCTTGATGTCTATATTCCTTTTGCTATTAGTTCAATATTTCCATTCAATATTATTTTGTTAATTTATTTGTCATTTGTTCAATTTCCCTTTCTCTTTCTCTTGCGAAATAATTACTTGTTCTATACACAGTTTGCTAAATGTTCTTGTATTATTTATAATCATATAGGTTGACTTAAAGATGTAGAACACATTCTATCTAAAACTTAAAATAATATTTTCTTTTGTATACGCGCATTGAAAAGATTGTTTAAAATATTTTATGAATGGATAAAGAAAAATTGCTTTTAATATTTTTAATACGTGAGCGTGGATTAAATGAATTAGATTACAATTAGATTACAATTTTAAGATATCATTATTTTTTTATTTTTCAATGAATATACAAAGATAATGTCACTTGGATTTTGTAGAAAAATCAAAGATATTACCACTTGGGTTAGAATAGGAAGATTTTTCAATGAAAATACAAAAATAGTACTCTCCTCTTGAATTTTGTAGAAAAAAAATAAAGATTTGAGGTGCACATACACACTTGGCGCTTTTTTACAGTTTTTTTTAAATTTTTAATACATGAGCGAGGATTAAATATTAATTGGTTCAAAACGAGTGTTTTAATTACGAGTACAATAATCTGGCTAGATGCCACTGTTTTCCTGCTTCCTTGATAACAGGATTCATCAGGAGCAGGCGTGTTAGATAACGCGGCTAACTATGAATAAACCGCATTACCGCATGTAAGGAGAGCAGCGATATAATAATAATACGCTGTTCCTTTTTTTCCTACATATAGCAACTCGTCGCCAGCTTGAATTAGTTCTCTTATAGTTCCAAGGTTCTGTAACAATTAAAAAAGTATAACTTGTAAGAATATTGATTGCGACATTAAAACGTGTTCTATCGATAAAAACGACATAAACGAGTGTAATTTTTCTAGAATATTATATTTTGGACAATTAATAATAAACTCTTTACTTTATGAGATTCATGCTCAATTCACTCATTATTGCAATGCGATCAATCTTTATTTGGAAAGTTTCCAAAAGTCAGACTACAAGGGACGATTAGCTATGTCGCGTCGCAACATTCCCATTGCGAATAATCCTTTTCCACTCGTCGTGTTTTTGATCTTTTACCGTGCACAATCTCGATGACAGGATCGACGATTTCCTTACAGAAGCGTTACTACTATTCACAAGACGTAACGATCGTATCAAAGAGGAAGATTTTGAGACCTGTCGCCTTCCGTGTCCTGCAAAAGGCGAAATTTTCGTGAATCCAAATTTCCATGACGTATTTGAGACACCGAGGGAAGTCTCGACGAAATTTCCTCGTCGTTATTCATCGCGGTGGCAGACAATTACGTTCTATCGGGTGAAAGACGTACGCTTGGGTGGTACGTAGCATTGAGTACGGGGCGTCGGATGTTCGGATCCTACGGGAGAATGTCGATTGGACGACCGAGTCAATCGGGTCACCGGAACGAGAGGCAGTCAAGTGGTGGGAACGGTGATGGTGCGGTGACCAGGTACGAAAGAATTTGGATCGCGAGGTGCCAGCTGGTGGACTAATGCAGCTCCGCGATGATCAGCGGGGACGAGAAGACGGTGGTGGGCCCCAGGTGGAAGAACTATGTAAGAGGCGAAGCGCGAAGCGGGGGGGACGAGGTTGTCGTCTCGCCGCCGGCGGCGGCGTGGCTCAGGTGCCAGAAGGTGACAGAAGAGGTTGGCCTTATAGAGGGTTTATAGTTTGCGTAGGATAGACGATGAGCGTCGAGGTCGACACGCTGGAACTCGAGGTCTTCGAGGTGAGTTCTCAACCCCTCTCGAGGACGCGACGAACGGAAGTCGCGCGAAACGAAGCGTCGCCGCGTCGTGAAAAGAAGCGATCACGTCTCTCGTCTGCTAACGAGGAGATCGTGCTCGAGGAAATGCGACTGCATCGTCGAACGGTTGCTGCGCCGCGCCGGCGAGATTTTAATCCGCACGTCTATCTGGACCAAGTAATTGCTTAACATCTCGCTACCGTTTTATGCTACAAGAGGAAATCTCTACGAGATTTTCCTTTTTGTTAAGTAAAGACCTAAACGGGGGCAGGATATTTTTTAATATACTATTTTGAAATTTTACAATTTTTATATTAATAGTAATTTAATCAAAATAGATGTTAGAATTATTGTCTAATTTTTTAAATTCAATACATATGATACGTTTCTTAAGACAGATTGTTTCATGTATGACCTGCAAGCTTATATTAGCAATCAAAATTTTATATATAATTTCGTACTTACGTAACTTAAGTTATCTAGCTATAATAGCGCACTACAGAATTTAATCATAGTTACAATGTTGCCTGTTGCATAATACAACATGATAAGAAGTTAAGCATGATCTTCACCAGATATGTGCAACTTAAATTTTGTTTTTCAAAAACGTTTATAAACTTCTATTGAATAAAATTTTGTTTTTTTTTTTCAATAATGTTACATTAATACGTACGTATAAAATTCGGCCTATTTTACGCTAACGTGACGCATGAAACGTGCGAAAGATTTTAATTTCGTCCGGTATCGAGTCGAGAACAATAGCCATTGGAGCAATTTGACTTCCTGAGTATACATCGGCGAGACTAAAGAGTTATGCAATTTTCGATATGATGCAATAGACTTCCGTTCGCTAACCCGCGTGCCGTTTGACAAGTAATGCGCTTTGGATGTGACTTTGTCGGCGTGAATGAGTTATTACCGCGAAACATATATTGATTTGTCAAGTTTTTCGATTAATATGGACGCATTCCCCCCATCCTTAATCATTTTTTATTCCCATAGCATAACTCACACTAGACATTTATACCTGTCCACATCAAAGAAAAACGATCATTGCTCGAACACAATTGATTAGCGTTATTAACAGCGATATATCTACTCGTGAATATTTTAGAAAAGTGCACGCGAGTTTTCTCTCTCTCTCTCTCTCTCTTTCTCACGTGAGTGTAATACTTATATAAAATATAAAGTTCAAATAATATTTACGTAATATAATATATATAATTTTTCTACAATAAAATAATTTTTTAAATCTAACTTCTTAATAAAATGTTTTGACTTCATTAATCGATTTTTTCTTGCACTATCTCGAATGCAAGTTTAATCTTGTTACACGTGAAATTGCCATCGCGTGTAACTTAGAACCAACTTGCGAGAAAAAATCGGAGCATTTGAGCCAGACGGTCGAACATTCGTATACAGTTTGGTCAAGCAAACTCCGTACATATTTTCAATTATTATAAAGAATTTCAATGTTTGCAAATTACAATGACGAGCGAATGCTAAAAAATTAAAAGTGAAAACACATTCCATACAATCAAAGATATAAAATAGCAAAAAGATAAAATAGATTCTTACTCTTTTAAGATTAGAATCTTAATTTTCTAAAATTTATAAAAATACAAAAAAAATGTTTTTTGCGCTCTTGCAATTTGCGCATTTTTTGCATTACGTTTCAACTGAGCAACTCGTGCATCGTAATACTGATTATCAACGTAGACTTTATCATACACTTTCTCATGCGCGTACGTCATCCGCGAAGAGAAAAAAAAATCAAACACGGCGGAGCACGGTCGTAGCTTATTAACGACCAATAAAGCTCTTATAAACGTTCAACTTTACATTCATCGACGTGCTGAAGCTTTATCGCGAGTACCGGAAAAAGTCTCGATTCGCTTTGTCCGTGACATGTTTTCACGCACGCGTGCCGCGCGATCTATACTCATATACGTTGCGCTGCTTTTCACGCGTTTTCTAGAGCACCCGCGATCTTCGGGGTTTATTTTACGCGACCTACATGAATGGTAAATTGCTGGCAAAGTGGAACACATGACGTGCAACATCGTCCTTTATGAAATCGGTATCCCTTTTGTGAAATTTTGCTATAATTAATAAAGGTTTCTTTTCAAGCTTTTGAGGACCCTTTCGTTGAAAAAAATGTTAGTAAATCTTGTATTTTTTATACTTAATTGTTAACATTTTTTTTAATGTTAGAGTTAGAAGTTTATCAATTATATCGAAATTGTGAAAACTGTCGTACTAGTCGCACATAATTGTGCAATCAATATTTACGTGTACCAAGAGTAGATATATCGCAATAACAGTTTTTTTTTCAAATTGATATGAGACGTACGCTTGCAAAATTATCGTTTCAATCTAAAGCGGTCTCTAGACGCTCACTAATATTGTACAATAATACTGTATAATATTTCTCTAGACAATGTAAAACAAACTCAATATAGCTTTCAGACAATCAATAATATTGCGTAATAATATTGAACGTGTAGAGGTTGCTTTAAATTATTCTTATTTTTCCACTGATTGTGAGAGAAAAACATTTAGTATTTATAACTATAATTGCATTGTAAAGTAATCATGAGAGCTCCATTTCTGTAGTTATTATTGCTGCTATAATGTTAGTAATAATAATCTTGTGTTTGTAAGTTTTACCGAATATGAAAACATTTTACTATAAATTATGATAATTTTTCAAATATTAATGTAGTAAAATATCATTACATGGTGCTAAAAATAAAATAAATATTCCTATACATAGTAAATGCAATTACATATAGTAAATATAATTATAATTGTGATTGCATTTACTTTATTAACATTTGTTTACTATTTACGCAGTAATAACTAATAGCTATAATATGGTTAAAACAATTAATGTTGGCACCAAAAATGACTATGAATTATAGTTAAGGGGATGCTAAAGTTATCTTGTTTTACTGATCAAACATGATTTTTTTCAACATGCTATTTTCTTAATTGTATTTACAGATTAAAAAATTCTTTTCCACAATTAAAATATAGGCACAAATGTAACTCAAGCCGGTCGACTTTATGCCGAGAACGAAAAAAATTTAAGAAATTTAGATTTTCTTTCTTCTTTCTTCTATTCTTAGTCCAATATGGCGTCTACAGTTGTCAACGTGTGCCAATATTTGCTTCGTATAAAAATTTTGCAGTCTGTACAAAACGGAAATGATCTGAAATATGGATTACGTGATAAAATAACGTTGTGTTCCTAGATTTTGGCTTGGATATTTGATATGAAAGATTAGTGTGCTTGAAAATTTGTGCATCTACATGCGTGCAATATTGATATAGTAGTATATAGTGACGTATTGATGTTTCGTAAATCGTACGTATATATTGTAAATCATATGTGTATAAGTCGTTCAGTCGGTAACACTCACGACTTCGCATCCCCTTAAATTATGGCAATCATGCGATTATTTTTTTCTCTCACTGTCATGTTTGTCATGAAGCAACAATGTACATATATATCTGCAGCTATATCATCCATGATCCTATTAGCCAAGATTAATTGGTTTGAATCGGTTTAAATCTACATAAAGAATTTTATACTTCTTGTTCTTACGCAATCTTCATAAAAATGTAATATTCGTGATGTGACATTAAAGTTTCGCGAGGCTTCCCAAAGTGGCCGATTTATTTTTAAGCGTCGACAAACAAGATCTGCAGAAGCAGACGATGGCGCCTATTTTAATCCTATTTTATGCTTGGAAAGTATTAAATGGAATAGTCGACCAGTAGCCTGTCTGGCTAATATAGTCTGATTCCATACTTTGTATATATGTATATAGACGGAGTGTTTCTTATGAAATGTCACATCTGTTTTTAACGAAAATTTTAAAGAATTGCTAATTCTTGACTACTTTTTGAGCAATTCCATATTAAATAAAGTCTTTGCACATCCCCAATACTAATTCTCAACTACACTTCTACCCTGCGTCTCTTTATCCCCCATTCGATCTTCCCTACTCGTGTTGCGATCAACGGAAATTGTTGCCCTTGCCCATGACCATGAACGATAGAACGAAAAAGCGCATCTGTCGTGCCAAACGGCGTGTCCTCGACCGATCGTTCCTACCCGCCCTTGAACGTGAGTCAAGTAACGTGAGCGTTCACATGTCGCGCGACCGAAAGGTGAAGGACTGCGACGGCGAGGTCGAGTCGACGGATGCGACGACGCGTCGCGGTGCCGCGAGGACGATGCCGAAGAGCAGCGAGGCAGGCGGACAACGCAGGTGCTCGACGCAGGNGTTCACATGTCGCGCGACCGAAAGGTGAAGGACTGCGACGGCGAGGTCGAGTCGACGGATGCGACGACGCGTCGCGGTGCCGCGAGGACGATGCCGAAGAGCAGCGAGGCAGGCGGACAACGCAGGTGCTCGACGCAGGAGGCCGAGGAGGACGACGACGGCGTTGGTAACGGCCGTAGGAAGCGGAAGAAGCGACGGAAAACGCAGCGAAGCAAGCAGTTGCAGCTGCAGCAACCGACCCTGGAGGTGACGACCGGCGGTAGTCAGCAGCGATCGCAAGCGCTTATCCTCGGCTCCTCGTCCGACGAGGTAGAAGCGGTGGGCGAGTGCTCGAAGAGGGACTCGTCCAGCAGCCTGGGCGGCGGTAGCCGTCACAACACCTTGCGGGAGTCTCTGCTGACGGTGCTGGGCAAGCTGGTGATCTGGAAGGGCACCAGGTACCGTTCCGCCACCGCCGCGTCGTCCTCCTCGTTGGGGCCGCCAAATTCACCACCCGCCACCGAGTGCATCGGTCGTAGCACGTCCTTCTTCTCCAGTGGTGAGTTCCCACGAACGAGATCATCGAGTAGTTTTTTCCTGGGAGTCGTACCGCTGGCTCGAGTCAAGGTTCCGGACGGTTGCAACATGCATTTATAATCGATACTTGCTAAAGCAGATATAATCAGTCGCGATACGTGTCGATGTGACAATTATTTTTAACGAAACGGCTTGGCGATAAGATTTGGCATTACATAATAGAGAATACGAAGAAATTAATATAATAATGTCAAGATAGAGAAATACGTTTATGTTTTTCTGTGAAACTTGGTTTTGTGTTTTATAGAGAAAGTTTCGTGGCACATTAAATTATTATCCAATTTTGCACATTCCTACTCTATCTTACGTCTCGTATTTTCGAATCATCGAGAAGAGTAAACGCGAGCTTCCTTGACACAGTCACGATTTGGCACCGACCGCGTGTGCGTTCCATTTAACTGACATGCTGCATTTACGTTTGTGTCACTTTTTATTTAAACTAGAATCCATCGCAAACAATAGCGCATGCACGAAGTTACGCAATGGATTCCGGCGATCAATGTTACTGATTTTAGATGTAATGCAAATTTCAACGACTTATATACTTTATACGACTGTCCAAGGTTCCGCACCTCGGGGCACTTGAATGACTTATTAAATTTCATAAATAAGGAAAACCGAATACGTAACACCCACGTAGTTTTCACGAACACGTGACGCCGGGGTGTGCCTACTACGCAAGGATCGATTCGATCGTTCTTCGTGGTAAAGCCAGCAGTGGACTTTGCCACACGTCGTATGACGAGGCAACGATTAATAGTTTATCCAGTTATGTGGAACTGTCGCAGTAGAGATATATAACGAGTGGCTGTAAAGCATTGCACTATAAGATCTATTAGCGATGAAAAAATAAAGATTCGGCGTAGCTACTATTTCTTCCAGTTCACGGCTGTGAAATTATTATTTGTATTGGTCTCTCTCATATATGTACGCAACTTTTGTTAGAAAATAATAGGCGATTAAAATATTTTTGTTTGCTTAGTCGCTGTGTAAAGAAACGTTTATCTTCGCTACTATCTAGTCGTTTATCGCAACATCCGCATTTTTTTCTCAATGCGACTTGGCAGTCTTAGATAACGAAAGTATGTGACAATCTACTGTACGATCTAATAAGAATCATTGATTGCTTTTGTTATATATACTAGCATTAATATACAGACGCAATAAATATTTTGTATTATTTTTACAGAAACAGAGAGGCGGATTCGCGCCAATAATCGCGAGTACAACTCACAATTTAATTACGCGGTAAGCTAGAACGTATCTTCTTACTAAGTGTTATCAAATCTCAAATTTATAAGTTTAAAAAGTTAAAAAAATTTGGTTTGTTAAGAATTTAACATACAACGGATATGAACACGAACATCTCTGTTGATTTGCAGAATAATTACATCAAGACGTCCAAGTATTCGGTTCTGACGTTCCTACCATTGAATTTATTCGAGCAATTTCAGCGGCTCGCTAACTTTTACTTCCTATGCCTGTTGGTGCTTCAAATGATCCCCGCGATATCCTCTTTAACCCCTATCACCACAGCCATACCGCTTATAGGGGTACTCACACTCACTGCCGTCAAAGATGCCTATGACGACTTTGTAAGTATCCTACAAGCAACATTCTTATTTTTTGCTATATTTTGTGACAAAAGTACTAATATACTGTCCAAATATTTGTCACAAGATTATACATGGTTTTTTAAAAATATGTATGATTAACACTAGAAGTAGCGACATTTTTTACTCACTGAAAGAATCAAGCGAATAAATTACTGTGAAAATAAAAAATATGATTAAAAACGAGACGTTTCATCAGCAAAGGACATAATTATTGAAAAATTTTAGAATTCTCTCTTTTACACAAGAATATATTAAACTAATAAAAATAGAAACAATAGTTAACGATAATCGTTCGGTATTTCTAAACTTAAAGTACACTTTATGATTAACGAAAATTCAATGATACAATTTTCAGCAACGGCATAGCAACGACTCTCAAGTAAATAATAGGAAATCACGGACATTGCGGGGTAGTAATCTTCGTGAGGAGAAATGGTCGCAGGTTCAAGTGGGCGACGTAATCAGAATGGAGAACGATCAGTTCGTCGCAGCGGACGTACTACTGCTAACGACGAGCGAGCCGAATGGCCTCTGTTACATCGAAACAGCAGAATTGGACGGGTACTGCTTATAAAAATCTTTCAATTACAAAGCGCTTTAAATGTGTACGATGTAAAGATGCAATAATCTATTAAATTTGTACAGAGAGACAAATTTGAAGTGTCGTCAGTGCCTGCCTGAAACTGCCGAAATGATGGATAACCATGAATTGATCGGCCAGTTCGATGGAGAGATCGTTTGCGAAACCCCTAATAATTTATTAAATAAATTCGACGGAACGCTCACGTGGAAAGGAAAAAAGTAAGATTAATACTATAAAAAGGGCAGAGTGAGAATCAGGTTAAATCGAAATATTCCACACAAAAGGTCACAGTTTCTTACACAAAAACTAAAAAATATTCTTGCTTTGCTCGTATCAAATTTTAGTTAATTACTAGTTATCAGCGATGTCGACATCATACTAATATTTCGCAAATAATGCAGGTACGCATTGGATAACGACAAGATTATTTTACGAGGCTGTGTGCTTAGGAACACGCAGTGGTGCTATGGCATGGTGATCTTTGCGGGCAAGGATACCAAACTGATGCAAAACTCAGGGAAGACCAAATTTAAGAGGACCTCTATAGATAGATTGCTGAATCTTCTCATCATCGGAATAGTGTTTTTTTTACTCTCCTTATGTCTGTTCTGCATGGTCGGCTGTGGTATTTGGGAAAGCCTGGTGGGCCGTTATTTCCAAGTGTATCTACCATGGGACTCGTTAGTGCCAAGCGAGCCCATTACCGGTGCCACAGTGATTGCCCTACTCGTGTTCTTTTCGTACTCTATCGTACTGAACACGGTGGTGCCAATCAGTTTGTATGTGAGTGTCGAAGTTATTCGATTTGTTCAATCATTTTTGATAAATTGGGACGAGGAGATGTACTACGCGCCAACGAAAACACACGCTAAGGCAAGGACTACCACGTTAAACGAGGAGCTGGGCCAAATAGAATATATATTCTCTGACAAAACCGGGACGTTGACGCAGAACATAATGACTTTCAATAAGTGTTCTGTGGCGGGCAAGTGTTACGGCGACATCATTGACGAAGTTACCGGCGAAATCATCGATTTAAGCGAGGTGAGTCGTTTTGTCATTAACGCAAACATCCCTGATTCGATGCTGGCAACCAGGGTACGTGCTACGACAAAAATTTTTACGTTATTGCAAAGTTTATTGTCCAAAATAAGATAAATACGCATTATATATTAGCTATGCTTCCAATGCTGCGTGAAAAAAATTATTAGTCATATGCTTTCGCTGAAAATTCTTTGTTATTGTATAAAGGGATTACATATTGCATTATTACATTATACATGTTATACATTAAAGAACTCCGTTTATTATCTCCGTATTCCGTTTAAGCGAATAAATTCATGCTCCATTACAAATATACGAATTCATATCTGAGTTCTTACTATCCGAACTACTCGGATATTTTGGATAATAAAGAGCAGGACCGACTTCAATTTTATGAACATCAGTTCCTATTATTGAAACAAATAAATACTGATAGAGAAGAAACCTAATGAATTATTCGACTCGGTTATCGGAATTGTCTTGTCCCCCGACGTGTTCGGATGAACGAAGTTCTACTGTATTCTTTTTGTTACAATCTGTGCTCTACATTTTGTCGTCAATTTATAGCTGATAGATTTATAAATGATGATCGTGCGAGAAGCTCCTCTTTTTTTCTTTTTGAAACTGTCTGGCGAAATGTTACAATATGTTTACATTGATATGCATTTAATATTAAAAATGTCCTTGCACACATTATTACATGTATACATGATTTGTTGAATATTAAGTGTCTATATGTATACATCGTGATTCCCTTTTTTTTTGATAATACATATTCTCTTTAGTTATGTGCAAATATGATTTCAATTCGTGGTCGTATCCTTGCAAGAAATTTCATATACATCATTTAGCATGTGTGTGCTGCATGTAGACGGACAAAGCTGTTCCAACGGCGACAATGCAGTGGAAGAGCGGGCAGGAATTCGTACGTCCAGTTTATACACCATTAAGTGGTCCGAATGTACGCCTTCTGGAACAAGCAGACAGGGTGTCTAATACAACACCGGAGCCCGGTATCAACGGCAGTCCAAAGATTCCACACAAATCTTCAGTACGCATGTTGATAATTAGCACCTCTTGTCTACGATCACGAAATCTGTATACGCTATCGCTTTTATCTGTTTATTCTGTTATA
>QKQZ01055787.1:0-27061 GCA_003595255.1 Solenopsis fugax | reverse complement strand
TATAAAAAAATAATCAGTAATAAATATTTATAAATATTTATCGTAAATATTGTGTGCTGTATGAAAAGTTAAACCGAGTTTAAAATTCAGCTACATTGGTGGCAAATAAATCTAAAAAGTTTTTAATCAATTTTTCTGATTTTTCAAAAATCTATCCATTTTATGAATCATACAGATTCATAAAATTCAATTTTTCCTCAATTCTGACTAGTTTATCTATCACACGACGTTGAAAGCGAAAGTTTTTTCCAATCCGCGATAAACACGTTCTGTGCCGCACTTCAATTCGATTCGAATTTAGCCGCGCGTAATCACGTGATCCCGCAATCATCGCGCCGCGCCACGGCGCGCCGGGACCCAAGTCTTTCCGGTTTCTCCTCGACCGGCCTCTTCCGTTAACGTTGCGCGCGTATCGCCGTTCGAATCTCGCTCGTCAGAGACTCAGGGGAAAACTCCGGATCGTGAATCGTATCGATGGAATCGCGTTCATCCGAATCGTTCCGATCGTCCGTGTTAGTGCGAGTCTAAACGCGAGTGCCGATGAACGTAAGTGCCGATGAACGTGAGTGTCGATGGACACAAGTGCCGATGGACGTAAATGCCGATGTACGCGAATGCCGATGGACGCCAGTGCCGATGAACGCGATTGCCGATGGACGCGATTGCCGATTACGTTTTAGTCATCGACTGAAGAACGCCGTTTTCGTGAGACGCCTTCGGATCCATACCAGAAAGTCAGTCATGTTTGGCGCGGAAGGTGAACCGAACGCTGCTTCGCGATGGTAAGTTTTTTATTCTATCATGAAAACTGCACCAATTAGTTAAATTTATTTGTGATTGTTGATGTCTTCTCTTTCGAAAACGATAACGATGCGAATTAACGAATAAATAATTTGTTTCCTTGGCCGTATCAAACACTTTCGAAGGACAAAATTTTTACAATATAATTTTCATTTTTTTCTGCATAAGGGAAATCGGGAATTACTATAGCATCGTGTTATTATTCGATGAACTTCCATATTGGATTTGTTTTGTATCATTTACAAGAATAACCAAAAGAAAATTCATTTCGCATCGGTTTCAATTTCTCAATCAGCGCCAGCGCATCGAGTACGTCATCAAGATGGCGACGAATGCGCGGTCGCGTACTTTGCATCGATAGTATCGATATATGTCTCTTCCTCGCTTTAACGCAATTGGTTGATTCTTCTCGATATACTCGATATAAATGGCTGCAAGCAGCTGCAAGCACGTAAGGTTATGTGCACGTGAGTTTATGTATACGGAGAGAGAAACAAGAGCTATAACTGTCCAAGTAGACACTTTTATAAGGGTAGGTTTACTAAAAAATTGATTTATTTAAATTGATATGTTAAAGCCTGATTATTTCTTATGATAATAATTGAATGTGTGAAAAAGTTGGTTACCGCATTATTTCTTATCACATGTTGCTAGCTGTTGTAAATTAATTAATACATTTATTTAAAAAACAAATTTTTTTACAATAAAAAATAAACGCAAGTTGTACTGTCATGCCGGTAACTTTCAAATTGATTTTACACAAGTTTATCATTTTTTTTTCTTATCAATCCCATAGCAATACACGTGTGTACATGAAATCAGAATTACATTGCCCTGATGGCTCCAATGGGGAAGCGTTCATTCCGTGGTAAAAAGAGGAAATTTAACGAACGTAATATACAAAAGCGACCAAAAGCGAAGAAGGAAAAATTTGACTATAGGACATCCTCTTATGTCAAAGAGCGTAAAGCAAAGAATGATGAGATCGAGGCTCGTAGGCAAATAGTGGAAGAGGAGAAAACGCGTCAGCGACTCGAGGAGGCTGACAGTTCTGAAGAGGAAGAGGTTGATCCTTGGTTACTCTATTTATCCAAGTTATCTGGTTATAAACACAAAAATTTAGTAGAGAAATTGAGAAAGTCAATTGTGACCAGCTCAGAAAGTGAAAATGAAGATTCTAATATACAGACTAAAAATGAAACAAACAAAGAAGAAAAAAAGAAAAAGAAAGGAGTAAAGAGAATGAAAAAGAACATTGAAGAAGAAAAGAGTGAAGAATCTGATGCAAATGAAGAATCTTCTGATCAAAATGAAGAGATTATAGTTAGTACGAAGAAGGATGACTACGAAGATGCTGAGACTGCCCAGGAAGACATTGGTCATTTGAGAGATTCGTTCTCTTTGCATTTACGCAATGATATGGATGATGAACTTTATAAAGCGGTCTCTGCAACGCCACAAAATACAGAGACCACGACATTATTATGGCCCACACTGAGGAATTTGATATGTCAGATTCCAAAACCGGCTATTGATCCAAATGACAAGGTGATAAAAGTCAAAAAGCTTCTGGATGATGAAGAAAAACAATATACAAATTATGGTAAGGTTCCAACTATGATTGAGAACGTTGATTGGAACAAATTGCATGTAAAATCACAGATTCAAGATAATTTAGTTAAAGCTAATTATAATAACATAAAGAATACTGTGGATAAAGATTCTATCATGACTTCTCTTCAAAGAGAGCTATTTTCAGTAATAAATAATTATCAAGACTTGTACTATCCTGGAAGAACGTTTTCCAACGCAGATGAGATACGATTCATCTATTGCCTACATGTAATTAATCATGTGTTGAAAACTCGGACAAAAATACTGCATCACACCGCAAAATTAGCAAAGTCCAATCGTAGCGGCATGGGAGAAGTTCCAGATGAGTACAAAGATCAAGGTTTAGTGAGACCCAAGATACTCATAATAGTACCATTCAAGCAGTCTTGCTTGAAGATAGTTGAGATGTTTATCTCGATTCTATTCGGCGAAGATAAAGGCGGCTCTGTTATCAACAAGCTGCGATTCATGGAGGATTTTACTGGTAACGAGTTAGTGATGCCTAAGAAGAATCCTAAACCAGAAGATTATAAATTGACCCTGCAGGGAAATCTCGATGACAAGTTCAAGATAGGCATGGCGATTACCAAGAAGACTCTCAAGTTATACACGAATTTTTATTCTTCTGACATTATAATCGGCTCGCCGTTGGGTCTGAGAAGAGTGGTAGGTGCAGAAGGTGAAACGGTGAGAGATTACGACTTCCTATCGTCCATAGAGTTGCTGATCATGGACCAGATTGATGTGGTTCTCATGCAAAACTGGGATCATCTGTATCAAGTGTTAGATTATATGCATCTGCAACCCCAGAAGTCCCACGATATCGATTATTCCCGCCTTAGAAGTTGGTGCGTCAACGGCTGGACGAAATATTATCGGCAGACGTTGATCTTTTCCAGTATCGAAACACCGTACATAAACACGTTGCTGCTCAAGAAATGCTTCAACTATGCTGGCCAGGTGAAAGTGGCGAATGCGTTAGAGCCAGGCTCGATTCGCGACGTAACCATCAAAATTCCACAGGTGTTCTACAGATTTGATGCTTCCGATCTTTGTCAGGCGATCGACAGCAGGCTAGATTTCTTCCTGAAAGAGATATTACCACGGTACACAGATCCTATATATAATCACACATTAATCTACGTGCCATGCTACTTCGACTTTGTATATCTGCGGAACCGTATGATGAAGGAAAACATGAGTTTCACGATGATAAGCGAATATACCGAGGATGGGAAGGTCGCCCGAGCGAGGGATATGTTCTTTCACAGCGACGTGCATTTCCTGCTCTACACGGAACGTTGGCATTTTTGGCGCAGAACGAGGATAAAGGGTATTCGTCACCTCATATTCTACCAGTTACCCACATATCCACACTTCTACAGCGAAATGTGTAATCTGATGGACAATTTGTATCAGAACCCACGTTCCGGCTCAGAATATAACATGTCGGTGACTGTCGTTTACAACAAGTTTGATGCTATAACGCTCGCTCAAATAGTGGGTCAGAATAGAGCCTCTAAAATGATAGAATCGGAATCTAAAGTACACACAATTAAATGCTGAGACTTGAATTCTTTTCTTACATTTGTGTGTATAACTCGAAGAGGTAATTAAATTAATTTATATAATTAGAAAGTCTTAGATCCTAGCTAGATCCTAGTGCTAGATCCTAGTACTGATATTTCTTGTGTGATTTTATAAACATTTTCTCACGAGTAAAATAATTTAATTATTGCAATACCTTTAACTTTATATAACTGCTGTAAATAAAATAAAGTAATTATTTTGTAAATAAAATGTAATAATTACTTTATTATATTGAATCTTTATTTTAATTATATAAAACTTACATAAAACATCTATTGAATGAATTTTAATCGTGATAATAAACGCATTAAAATTATTATATAGAGATCTTTATATAGATATAGATCTTTATAGAGATATTCTACTGCATTTGTAATACTATAATAATAATTACAAAAGTATCCTCGAGTATCTTTCTAAAATCAACATATCAACATAGCGCTAAGAAACTTAGTAAAAAGAATCTGAACAAATAATTCTCTTCACGAAAAGTTATATTTATAATTTAGTCGTCTTGTCATACAATAAAAATACAAAATTTACTTGATATAATTTATAAGAGAATTGAAGTCTACAATATAGAATATATAAATAAAATAATTTTATTTATAATTCCGTTACTTATTATTATTGTTGATTTCTTCTATCATATCGCGATAGTGTCGTCCGTAATTCTATTAGACAATTAAATACTTAAATTACTCCAATGCGTCTAGTTTCTATATCTGTCTTGGAGAGTAGTCCAGTCTCTATAAGGTTTCTTGTTTGGCAAATTTAGGTCAATACTTTTAATGTTCTCTGCTCGTAAAGAACTAGAAAAGCTGTTTCCCTATATGTACTAATAAGTGTTGATATTCTATTATACTACTTTGATTTCCTTTCACTTTATTACTTTCAACATGAGGTGTGAAAAGTCTGATATTCGCTTATGTAACACTGTCGTCATCCTCATTCGTAATACTAGTGAAATTATGATAATCTCGCATTGTCGATATTGACGTGAGTTCTACAGACGTCTTCTCAACATCCGCAATTTCCGTGAAGACTTCCGAGAGACTCTTTTGTTGAGTGGTCGATAAATCAATTTGTTCCAGCTGTTTGTTGTCTATCGTTGTAGATCTCGCGGTCATCCTTTCGATCTGTGTTTCTGTGAAAAAAAAGTTATACTTAATTTTTAATTATTTCAATTTTTTTATAGAACAATATTTTTACAGGACAAATTTTTTTATTTATGTCGATATTACAAGGTCAATTTTTTACGATTTTGATAGTATGAAATATTTTCTTATTTTATAAGATTAATATTTTACGAGGTATTTATACATGAAATTTATAGAAATTTTTTAAAAATCAATATTTTTATTATATAAAATTTCTATAGCTTTTTAAGGTTTCTAGAGCTTTTGGAATTTATTTTCGATAAAAAGAATGTTACATTATGCCTTCTGCCCTAACTAAATTATTTCCTAATATTAAAATTATAATTCTGTATGATTTCTTTCATACATTAGCGTGGAATTTTCAATGAAAGTTCGTGTTGCAAGAGTTTATATTAATCTTCGCACAAAATATTTTCGTGATTTTTAGCTGTAAAAAAAATATTTGTGTTCTTCTTTAACTTGTCAACGTTTTTACCGTTGGAGATCAGCGGAGTTGTGAGAGAGTCGAGGGAAGGAAGCTTTGCGCACTCCGGCTTGTCGACTCTCATCTTCCTAATCGCTTGATCCTTAGGATTCCAAACGAAGGTGTAATACAAGGAGAGTAGTATAGCAGCCAGACTGACAAATATGACATACGCGACCACCGTCAATACTCGTACCAGCTTCTGCTTGTGCTTTGGTTCATAGAGCTTATCTTTTCGTTCTTCCCCAGCGAAACGGACTTCGTTAGGTGACGGTTTGTTTTCACCCTTACCCAGGGTGCGACCGATGCTCGCCATCACGTTGTGAGCACTCATTTTTCGTGGCAAGTGCATCCTCAGCTCCGCGAGAATTTACGTCTCAATCGATGAGACGTTCGTCATCCCGCGGATGGACCTCGATAAGAGAAACTCGAGAGGAGTCGTACAACGTGTAAGCTTTTTCTCAATGCTGAAAAGCAAACGATCCACGTTCGTGACGTTGACCGAAAGCGTTAAAATAAATCAGCTTGGGTGAATCGCAAGTTTCACCCGGGAAAAATTGGAATTGTACATCTATCTTTATATTATTTCTAACCATTTAGTTGTTAACTATGTTCTAACTGCCTATTAACTTGGACGAGTTTATTTTCGCAAGAAGCGATAGATTTTAATTCTATAGCGTTAGAAACAGATTCCTACTCATCTTTGATTGAATATTTGATTGAATATTTTTTAGCTAATACATATTAATGATGTCATGTATCATCAGTTAATATGAGCTTACATTCTCGAATAATTTGGTAGCTTTTCGCGATATATTTCCAAATAGGCATACCTCAATGTGAAACGCATATGAGAACGACGCACGTTTATTTCCAGCATCACATGTTCGATTTACGCTTCCGCAAATTCCGGTATAAAGATCGCTTGTTCGAATACTGTTCAATCACATCACGAGTGAGCGACGCGTCCCGTAGACGCGACAGGGCGTGCCTCACCCGAGACGAGCTCTACTCCGCACCACCTCCAGATTGTGCGGAGGAAGTTGACTCAAGCGTTCGGGATCGATAGGCCACGAGCTTTCGGCTCTTTCGCCTTCACCATGGTACTAAACACGCACGTTCGCCGCTGGCTATTTCTGTGTGCCGGCTCTCGTAGATGGCCGTATCTCGCTTCGTATATCACGAGTACGAAAAAAAAGTGCACCCACCTCGGATATGTGCACGGGGAAGCAGCACCCAGTGCGCAAGCTCCGGGACCTTGACCAGCCGAGAGCTTTTCGCTTCTCACGCCAGCCGGGGGCTGATAAACTCACGAAGATGCACGAGAATACTTACGAAGATCTGCTCCGTTTATTCGTATCTTTTTTATGGCTTCTATTTAAAATAATAGCATTGCATTAGATTATCAAGATGAAACATATCAGTTTTTTAAAATAATTTTTGGACAATCTTTTTCGCAAATTAAAAAATATATATTATTCCTAGCATATTTTCGGTAAACATTTTTCGCGTCTTTTGGAAGGAGAAATCGCAAGAGACTCGCAGTTTTATATATAGAAAATAAATTGGATATCAAAAATGATCTTAGCAGCTTTACAAGTAAATGCGAAGTGTAGTCTTTCTTTCAAGAAGGATTTGTATATTCTCGTGAGTTTACACTTTATACGATTTGAACGAGTGCCATTATTATTTGCTCTCTTGCTTATTGGCGTTTGATCCTCAACATCCGTTGTACAAATCCTAAGAAATGTAGTTAAAGAAAATAGAGATTTATTTTCGCGCAAAAGAGAATTGCGTTGCTATATATGTTTCCTTTATAGATAGTGTAGAATAATAATATATAGGTAAATAGATTTAATTTGAGAAAAATGATATGTTTTCCTCAATTTAAATTTATTTATATTATTTATTATTATTTTATGCCTCTTTTACTTCTTTTCTAAATGTCCAAAGATTTAGTGTAACTAAAACTTTAGATAAAAATAACAAATAACTGTATTATCATAAAATCAAAAATAGAGTAAAAAACAAAAAACTTTTTTTATTTGATTTATTAAATTTTTAATGTTTTTTATTGCACTTTTCTCTTGCTTAACTCGTAGTCCAAGTTTGTGTTAGTATCTTCTGTATTTTATTATTTAATTTTTTTTATTTTATCATTAAAATATTAAAAAATATGTCAGGTATAATTTTTTTATTGTAGAAAGTAACGTCGTATTAGAAGCACGTAAATTCGCACAATTTGCATTATAGAAGAATCGTCTTTCTACAATTTACTGATTAGAAGAAAGTTTTATCGAAAATACACGGATAAAAATTAAGGAAGAGACGAGTAGAATATTTTATCGATGAGATATAGTACAGTCTTGAAATGGGATTAAATGTAACGAGAGTTGAATAAAGACGAGAGCCTGGACTACTAAGCAATTTCGTTTCGAGAATTGATCGACGCAACTTTGTCGCTTTACTTGTTCTATAAAGAGTGGCGCGCCTTTGTTTTAGTAGAACGTCACAACGCAGCCCCTCGATCTTTTCTTCGGCAAACAAGGTGCACTATTCGATCTCTTGGTATAAGTTTCGTACAACCAAGAAAAAGGGTGCGAACCTTGAAAACGACTACAGGTTCTGGAAAATTATACTCCGGACTCCTTTAAATTATACAAAGCGTCTCTCCGACACAAATACTGAAAGAAATATTTCACGGAACAAAGAGCGATTCTAAGAACCTTTAAAATTAAATTCCCGATATTTTTAATAAATAAATTAAGTTGCGTAAATCTGTATTTATATACTCTTCGAAGATTTAATTTAGCCAAAAATTTGATTTACTTTTACTGTAAAATTATGTATTAAGAAAATTCATTGCATTATGAATTTTTTGTACATGACTCATTGATGACAATTTTTTATTCGTATTTTATAGAATTTTTTCGGATAGGAATTTGTATTATTTATTTTATCTTATAGCCCACGCTTTACATTTATATATGATTTTGATTAATTATTCGATGAATTTTTGTCTTGTTATTTTATTCATGAAGGAAAATTAACGGTTGCCGCAATATTAGTTGTTTGAGTATAATATATTAAAGAATAATGGTATTCAGGAGGATATCGGATCTGCACTATGTGATGTAATGTCGAAGAAGCCATATAATAGATTGAGCTGACCCTGTTTCACTTATTACTCGGTAGCAACGCGGATAATCATCGTATAGTGATCCATCGACTTATTTCTAAGGCTTTAACCATTGCTCTCCATCTGCCATGTCCGTTAAGAATCCTTTATTTTTCTAACCGAGAAGAGAAATTACTTCTTAGTCGGATATATACATATCTTATTAAAATCTCTATTTCTCAATCAAGCAAATGTAATGTCATTTACTTATTTCACAGAACTGAGTAATTTTTTTAATCATTGAAGTATAAGTATATTTTTATGATAATGATATATAATATTTAATGATTTAAATACATTTTTTTATATATGTTACAACGCGGATGAATAGCGAAAAAAACAGCTGATAAATAATTAAATTATATAAGTGTAACATATGATATAAATATAATTTACGTTCGTGAGACGTGAAATAAAAATGAAGCAACAATGAAAATATTTGAAAAGATATTCAAATCTATTAGACACACGGAAAAAATTGCTATAGTTCTGTTCAATATTTTTTATATTTGAAAAAAATGTATATGAATTCAAATTATATTATTACATTGAATATAATTGTTAAGATATGTATACGATTGTCACAATCGTAGTTCTTATGACAAGTAACATTCAGTTAGAATATACTCATATATTGCCTCAAAGGATCATTGCTGTCTCTATAATGTGGTTTGCAGAACAAATAGCTATGATTGAGAGGTCTATAAATTATGATTGCACGGCACAGCTCTGAGAGTTCGATTCCAGTAATAGAATAGACAACAGTAATATCTTGCGAAGAATTTTCACAAAATAAAATGTGAAAGTGTATTATTGCAATTCTTCTTGTGTATATTATTTATATCATCGTCAACGAAATGTTTATAGTATGCCAACAGATTAGTAGCAACTCCGCATTAAACTCGATACTATGTCAACAGATTAGTAGCAACTCTGCATTAAACTCGTGTTCTTGCGGTAGAACTTGTCGATATGATCTAAACTAATCTTGGTGGCAAATTGGCGACAGATTCTGCTCAATTTCTGCTGCCAGTTTGCATCAAACTGCTAAATTACATATAGAACTGCTCTGTTTCTGCTATCAATTTGCTGTTAAGTGAACTACATGTGAGTAGATTCTATTATATTTCTGATAGCTATCGTCATCATCTGTTAATACAATTATATTACAATTAAATTGTGTAACATCCGTATAGCCGTTTCACTAGAACAATTATATAGGTCGCTTCCAGACTACTATAGTTCCCATAATTTTTTTATAGATAAGCGAAAATAATATTATTATTCTGTTGGAGTAACCTTAATTTTTTCTCTGTGTAAATTATGATAAATTAATTTTATGTGAATTCACATATTTGTTTAGTCTAGTCAACAGTTATACTTTGAGATGAGCGAGAACATAAATTGCAACAGATGTTCCAGCAGATGCAAAAGCATCAATTCATACAATCCATCATTTCGAGTTTTATGTCACGCAAACATACGAAACAAACAATTTTATTTAAAATTTTATTTATTTCACATAATACTTATCGATTTAATTTCGAGGCGTACCGTCATATTACTTATTATTAAAATTGTGTGTTATTACTAAAGCCGGGATTGCTCGCTTTGTAGTTTGTGAACATGTAAAAACGATTCCAGCAGCGTCTAAGGAAAAACCGCGGATGACGTAATGTTCATTGTATAATCACACTTTGTATAATCACACGGTCACGTTTCACGCGGCCGAGTTTATCTCGCAGAGTCGTAATTTCTTACGCTGACAGATCCGCGCAAATTCTCTCACCTTCAAAATTTCTCGTTCCCATGATGCGTGGTCGTGATTTTACGACGGTCGGGTCATCCGGCGTCTGATGGAGTCCCGGATCGTCATTGAATTCCGCGTCGCGAGACGACAGGTCGATCGATACTCTATCACGCGCGATCTGGTCTTTCGAGTACTCGTCACTGGAATAATTTTCTTGAGAGTTCTTAATGCCATTTACGTGTTTGTCCAACATAACGCTCATTTGTATGTTTCCTAGATCATTTTTCCGATCGTTATTGACCAATCGGTGATCGTCGGTCTCGTTTGATTTCATCGATTCCTTTCTAATGGTCTTTAGGAATTTTTGGATCACTTTGGAAGAATTGTTATCCCCAAAAACGTCGCGTCGACCGATGCTATTTCTAACATCGCTGTTTGTCGTCACGTTGTTGAATCCGGGATACGATTCAACGGCATCGAGTTTCTTTTCGTGATATCGATTCTTTTCTTCAATAATTGGATTGACGTTGGTAACAGAATCTCTATGGAAATATCTCTGGCTCGTCTCAGTTCCAGAAATAGTCATGAACGTCGATGTGGAAGGCGTGCTTTTAATATTTAGCATACTTAAAGAATCCGCAAATTTTACAGATAGATCAGCATTATCACTGTAAGTCTTTTCTTCGGATATGTTTCCACGCGATTCACCGTGTCGCGAGATCGTGTTGTTCACGGAACTCACTGTCGTGTTAAGCACATTTTCCATTTTGACGAATGAATTGTTAAGTTTGCTGGCAATCGCTGCCTCTCGCGACGAATTTCGATTCTGAGCACGTTGAGCGCTTACAAGCGACTGTCTCAGCTTCCGCAATATCGCGTTCAGTCTTTGTTTTTTTTGGAAATTTACTTCATCTCGGGAATCGACAACGGAATCATCGCCGTCGTACGTGTCCTGCGCCATGCGACCTAGAAAAGGCTTGTGTACGTGATTGACTTCGCTCTGCAGAGGGAAACTGCTGTCTTTCTTCGTCAGGTCTGGCTCCTCCGAGGGTGGCGCGACTAGGTACTGCAATTGCGGATCTGTTCGCAGACGTTCTCGCTCTATGAGCCTCGGATTTGGCGACTCCCATAGGAATATGTAATAGGCGCTCAACAGAATACCCACAAAACTCACCGAGAACAAGTAGGCCATCACGGTGACCACGCGGATGATCTTCTTAGGCCTGCGATTCTCGTAGATGTCCGCGTTCGGATCTTTCGTTGGCACGTTCGCTGGAGTATCCGGCGTGGAAGCGTGCGATTTTCCCTCGCCACTGCTGTCCTCCTTGCTCATCTCGGCTCGCGTATGTTCAGTCTATTCGAGGTGTCAACGTCAGAATCTGAGACGTGTCAATCAAGAATCTCAGTCTTCTTAGTCATGATTCTGTGTTCTCGCGCACATCGCGAGAGAAGGTTTCTTCTCTTCGCCGTTCATCGTGAGACGAGGTGATCCTCTCGAAATTTTCCAATGGAATTCTCCGGTCAACTATTTGCGTACGGCGAAGACGGCGTTCTTCGATGATTCCCGGCGGTTTTTATCAACTGCCATTCGTGATTACATAGAAGACAGGAAACGAATTTGTTATCGTTTGTTTTAGCGTTCTTTTCAAGCCTGGTCCGCGTTAAACGCTCGAACGCCAGGTTTGTTACTTCAAGCACTCACACACACACGCACAAGGGTAATAAAATAAGTGTGATGATCATCCGCTGATCGTGGGCAAGCGTTCCGGTAGCGATAACACGCGCGACTGCAAGCTCTCGACGAACGACCCGCCGCAGGAAAGCTCGGCTTTGCGGCGTTCACCACGTGTTCAACCGCTCGCGCAAGCGTCCTTACATATCTGCCACATGGTCTGAGCTTAGACCAAATCCTGACGCCAGTCCGATAGTTTGCGAGTGACTTGCAAGAAGTTCTTTTACGATCTACCGATGCGAAAATAAAATTCCATTTCGCTGATGAAGCTATATCAGGTACGATTTTATTATCTCATCTGTATACGTGCCCATTTATTATCATTTGTTATCACATCTGCGAATTTTTATTTTGTGGCAATTTCTCTTCCTTTTCTACGACATTCGTGTCATCCTGCTTAAACTGCAATGATCTCGAGGAATTCGTGCTCGTAGCAGAAGTAAACGACTTCTGATCGTCGGAATCCACTTCCTCACGCTCCGAAAAGGTATTACTGTCGTCTCTCGAGAAATCCAGCGAATCGTCAGATACTAAATAGTCTCTGTTTCGCTGTCCTTCTATCTCTTCTAAGCAAGTTTCGCCTGCGGTCCTTGAAGATCCTTCGGGACATCCTCTCTCTTCGCCGTTCACGGACTGATTATTGCTCGCCGAGTTTAGTTGCCGCAGCAACCGATGCAACCAGTTCCGGAAGTACTCCTTCATGACGACCTCGTTTTTGCCTTTCGTGGTCAGAGAATGGACATTTTCCGGTCGCGTCTCCTTGACCTTCAAGAATTCCTCGAATTTCCGAAAGTCCTCCGTCGTAAAGATGTTCCTGTCCAATCTCAAACTAGGATCAGTTAACATCGATGTCAGTCGCCACTTTCTGTTTTTTCCGTTTTGATGTTGTACGTAGTTGTTCGATTTCAAACTGCTCTTGACGGCGGAGATAGATCCTTGTTCCGAAACAGGATCAGATTTTTCCAAAGCAATCGAGGTGTTCTCTTCCTTCTCGTCGAAAAGTGACTGCGAACTTTCGCCATTCGTCTCCACGGTTAAAGCCGAGGAAGCTCTCTCAGATCCGATCGATACGAATGGCAAATTGGGAATGGATTGTTGCTCGTTGAGCAGACGAAAGATTTGCAATAATAGGTCGTAGGATCCTTCGAAAGCGGAAGATGTCGACGCGGGTGTTTGTTGATTCTGCTGCGCGATTAATGAATTCAATGCCGACATCAACGTGGGCGCGTATAATAAAACGGCCAGCCTATATAAGTAATTAATTATTATCCCAAATAAAAACGACTTAAATAAGTCAATAAAATAATTTTTTTTTTGCAAAAAAAGATTATTTTATCGACTCTTATTTAAGAGCGTTATATTTTACTTGATTCTCTAATCTCATATTGAATGTTACAAACTATAATTGAAAAGTGTTTTATATATTTTTTTTATCTTCTTGTCATCTATACTCGAATTTTTTCTTCGTCCACGATTCTTGAGAAATATCTTTATAAATCTTGAGAGGCGAGTGAGAAGCACTTACGAACGAATATGAACAAGTAAATAAGCGAAGCATAAATACCTCAGAAGCTGAATCGTGAGACCGCTGGAATCTAAAATAGGATCAGTCGCTGATGAATGCATTATAGGATTGTAAGTCGTGTGTACCGTGCTCCTCGGGGTCGGCATTCTTCTTTCGATTCGCGGATTCGCTCGTTTATCACATTCGGTGCTGGAACTGACATTATCAAAGGGAAATCATTATAATTGGTAAATTATTTACAATTATTTGAGATTGTGATAAAATATTTCAAAAATTTTGAAAAAAATTATAGAATAAGGGAAAAGAGAAGAGAAAAGAAATCATACAAAGATAAATTTTTATAATCTCTGTATTATCAGAGTAACAATGTCTTAATAATTTAGGATAATTGAAGATAATTCTTTAAAAAACCATCTTAAAAAGATATTATGCTCTATTTCAAGTAGAAACATTTAATTTCGATTATACCAGTTACTATATTCTTTGCACATTGTACACGAACCGTTAATATTCTTGCAAATTTTCTCACGGTTTCACTTTAGGAGACTTAACATTTTAAGTCCAATAATCAAAGAGAAAATCGGCTTAGGGTAATCTCTTCAATCCTCAAAATTTCTTTAATTCTCTCTTAATTTTTTTCTTTCCTCCGCATTATATCTTATCTCTCAGGATTATACCTTTCCACAGAAAGCCCTCTTCGATGTTGCGATCTTTCCCCTTCGTTCCTCCAAGATGAGGAATTACCGCCAAGTCGATCTGTCTCCTCCTTGCGAAACATTTTCAAGAAACTCGGGTACTTCGGCGTGTGTCTTTTCCAGAACGGCTTTCCTTCCGTCGGCAGCCTTCCGTTTTTGATCCTATTCCTATCAGTCTTTTCAGCTGGACTGAACGTCGCCGTCGTTAACGTATTCTTGACGCGCGGCTTGACACTTTCGGTCACTCTCGATTGATCCTGCTGACTGCCGGCTCCTAAATCGCGTTTGACAGTCATCGTTCGATCTTCCAGATCGTCGAATTTACGTTTACTGCTACGTCCTTGTCCCGCCACGTATCCGTTTTGATCAGTCACGACGCTTGACTCGGCGGTTCGCGGTAGGACGTTTCCCTGACAGTTGACCGGGTGCGAATCGATCGATCGTTTATCGCTGTTATTTATCGCAACGCCGTCGTTGTCGGGCTTGACGGGCCTCGTTTCCATCGGATGGGAAATCTTCGCCGCGTCGCTGATGATTTTACTGACACCCTGGCACGTTTCCATCGACTCTTTCGAGCTTCGTTGCTTTATCTTTCCGTTGTCGTTTCGAGCCGACGTTGTTCCGGCGCAGTTCTGCAAAGTCTGGATAATGTTAGAGCCACCGGATGTTACCGTGAACCAATTATTGTGTGACTGGATTTCGTGACTTTTCTCTTTTAATTCTGTACTTTGGAGCGCATAACCAATTGACATTTTATAGCAAAACTTGGAAGTCGCTACAGATGGAATCTCCAAATAAACAGATAAAAGGGTTACGCCATGCCAGTAAATTTACCCATCCAGTCGCAAAATAACGCAAATATTGTTACGATTCCTAAACATTGATTTTACATCAAAAGAAAGCGATATTTTGTTTGTGCACATCATACGAAAACATGTATTGTTTGTGAATTATTTCTGTATGATCGAGATATCTAATCGCCTGCTGTGCATTTTGAAGTTGAAATAGATGCAGCTGGACATTTTATGAGGCTATTGTTTTACTTCATGCTGATCGCTATTTTGGGATTGTTAACGTTTCCCTGTCAGCAGATTGCTACGGTTTACTCAATATTTATCTGAGAAATATCTGTGAAATTAAACGTTCCCCGGAAATAGTGTACAGCGTTATTTACAAATGTGACAATCAATATGCAATAATTCGATGCTGCTAAGTTAAATTAACTTAAAATCATAGAAATCGTAAAAGAGCGCACTTGTGAGCTGTAATATGCGGTAATCTTTGTTGGAAAAAGATATTCGATGGCACAGTACACGTTGTGTATCAAGAGCAGTTTACTTATTCTTTCGAAAAATCTCCCCTAAATTCAAAGTTTAAAATTAATTAATTATTAATCATTAATAGACAACAATCGAAATTATAATTTCAGTTTGTTGAAATTTGATTTTAATAGATCCTAATAAAATTTATCATAATTGCACACAACAGAAGTGTAAGTTTACGAAATAGAAGTGATTCGTTCTCAAGTATCTAACTCTTTCATTCGAAGCTGCACTTAAGAGTGTACCGTACCATCGCAAAAGTAACTTAAGATATCTAATAATAAGTTGGACATCAGGTCGTATTAATAATACAAGAAATAAGAGAAAGTGTCACATTACTCGATCAAAGAGAATCGTCGTGCTTAATAATATTTTCATTAATTATTAAATATATTTTTTACTTTGGTCTGAGGTGACATTTTTCGCAAGAATAACTTCTTTACAGTTTTTTTAAAATGCTTACAGCATTTTATTAAATTTTGCGATTAAATTAATTTGAGATATCTTTTTAGTTTCACTTTACAATTGTGTTTTAAGCGCAATAACTGTATCGATACGTAGTTTATAGAACTAAAAAATATATTTAATAATTAATATGAAAATATTGTTGTGCACCAAGATTCATTTTGACTGAGAAATAGAACTTTCTCTTATTTCTTAAGATATCTAATTATACGAATTTAATTAACGCACATTGTTGTTTGGTTTCAGTTTCTTGACTGTCGCGTAGAAGGCGGAAGTTCGTAGGGAGTGTCTCTTGGCAGTTCTCGGTGAGTTATTAAACTTCTAAAAAAACATTAATTGCAACGTTTTGCAATTAAGTAAATAATTAACATACTTTGTGACAGATCATAATGTTTTTTGTTGGAAATCCCACAGATAAAATAAGAATTATGATATATCTATCGTAATACTAAAAATTTGAAACATAGCTTTACACAAATAATTATTATAAAAAATATACGTATTACATAAACAATTATTATTATTAAAAAATATATAAGTATTATCAAAGATGATAATACTTTATGTTGTTACCTCGGGCGATTGTCCTTTTTGTCTCGTTGATTGCTGATTTATCGAACAACCATTCTTTTTATCAGCAATGCAGCATTCGTGCTCGAATAATGCGCAAGTCTGACGATTGTTTCTTTCCCGCGGATCGACATGTCTCTCTTGTAACCCCGAAGAAACCCTCGTGGAATACGCTTGATTTTCGGTAGAAAATTGATTCCAATTACACGTTGCCGCGCGCTGCAAAGAATTGCAATAAGTAAATCGGTATAATCTAGATTTCACTATATAGAAGAAATTGTTATTTCGTATATGTGATCAAACCTGATTGTAAAATGCATTCTGGCATCTCGTAAATCTGTCGCGTTCGACAAGGGGCGTTAATACTCTGGCTCTCATCAATTCCCTCTCGACCGCTGCGTAATTTTCATTTATCTGCCTTATGTAATTCCTAAGTAAATTATTGTATCTGAATGTGTTACACGGCGATCGGTGGAATTTGTTACGAGTTTCGGTATAATAAGACGACGAGTTATTTCTGAGCCAATAAAAATTTATATTATTAAATTACTGGGTGAAAATTTAAAAGAAAAATGCCTTTGTGTTTAAGATTCTATCACTATATTAAAAAAAATATTGTCTTTATTGCCGTTTTTAAAAAAAATCTTTCGTGCGAAAAAATAATCTGTATTCGGAAACAAATCTCTGGGAGAAAAGGTATGAATTACCGCTGATACGTTTCCGCCGGTACCACGCGATTGCCATCATCGAGAATGGTAAAGCTCACGTTGACTCGCAATCCTTGATTTGACGGGAGAGACAGGGAGGATAAGTGTCTCATTAAGTGATTTGCGCGCAGCAATTCCGGAAGATGTATATCGTAGCTTTGATTCGAGGTGAGCAATCGGTCCCAGTAATTACACAGAAATTCGAGATCGCGCCGAGTTCTCCAATAAAGATTGTCCGATGGTTGCAAGTAGGTCGGTCGTTTTGGCATTTTTTACGTTTCGGAATAACTGAGAATTTCGAGAGATTCGCGATGGCCTAAAGATATGTGATTGTACGTAGGTTGTGGGTCTTTTTCGCCTGGATCGTTATTTGTTCTCTTGGCTACATCGATCGTGAGACACCACTCGTCTCTTCTGCAACTTGAAATTATTTCTTTGCAACATGATTGAATGTTCAGTAGCCTAACATTATATTTTCTTTTTTCGAAAATTTAAACTCAATTTTAGAATTCTTTTGATTTTTTTTATAAACATGCTTTATATAAAAAGTAACAATATTATAGAAAATGATTTTTTTATATCATAGTAATTTATTTTTTTGTAAGATAGGATTTATATTATGTGTAATAATAGATATCCTATCTTACAAAAAAATAAATTACTATGATATAAAAAAAAAACATTTTCTATAATATTGTTACTTTTTATATAAAGCATGTTTATAAAAAAAATCAAAATAATTCTAAAATTGAGTTTGATATTGCTTTCGCTGTGTAAAAATTGCACATTTTACTAGCATTCTTGACATATGTTTTGTCTTGAATTCGTCTTGTTTGTTGCCGTTTTCTAGATGAAGCTGATGATTTTTCTTGCCTCTTGGCAAGTAATGGACGAAATAAACCAACGGAATGCATAAAGAAACATTAGTTCGGAATATCAATAAACATTCCGCAATTTTATCGATACTTTTTTACAACATGTTGGATTATAGAAATGGAAACCTGCAATCGAGATTTACGCCGCGACCGCTTGAAACATCATTCGTTGCTTCCTCTGTATATTTTCGCAATGCCGCCTGATTAATGGATACACGTACTCGTATACAGAAATGCGGTATTCACGGTGAATGAACTATAAAACCGTTGTTTCTACTATCTGTCTGCTATAACCGAATTATTATCCAGTTTAGAAAATTTTTTTAATGATTTCTTTTACATATTTAGAAAAAAGAAAAAAACAACAGAACATTATAGTTTTTCGCTGCTAGTATTAGCTATTGAATACCAATGCATTGCTGATATTGACAATTTATGGGGATTGCCAATATTGGCTATTCACGCAGCTACCAATGCGCTGCCAATATTTGTAATTCATTGGCTATACATGGGGCTGCCAATACGCTATATTAATATTAACTATTTCAAAGAAATGCCAATGCATTGTTAATATTGGATATTGATAGAAATGTCAATGCATTTCCAATATTGTCTATTCATTAAATGCTAATGAGTTATCAGTATTGGCAATTCATGGGCCTGCCAACGAGCTGCCAATATTGACAATTCATAGGCCTGCCAACACGCTGTCAATATTGGTTAATCATTGAATGCTGCACTGAGAAAAATTAAGACATAAATTTTTTTAACTGAAATAAATCTTTATTTAAATACAACAAAATAAAAATTTTCCTAGCAAATAAATCAATAATAAGAAGAAAAGTGAGTTATATTTCATTGAAATGAGATATATTTCATAGAAATGTATATTTCGTCATTACAATTAAATTTTTTTAAAATACTATAAAATATCGAATAAAACGTAACATTTACTTGTAATCTCGACTTTTTTGTCAGTGTAATGCGCTTTTAATTAATATTGCTCATCCATGATGATGCCAATATAAATTTTGATCATTATTTATTTCTTCTCTTATTCTCTTGCATTTTATTAACTTATTGTCTCACACAGTACATTTTATTCGAAAAAGAATATCTTGAGAATATCTTAGAATATCTTAGAATATAGAACGTTCTTAAGATACTCTTTGAACGTCCCTTAATTTATATTGTAGGATTTTATCTTATTTTAACATTTTAAACATTCTTGGTGAAAAATTTTCTCAGAATTTTTATTGAAACACTTTTCAGAAAAACTGAAAAAATCTACATCTTTTTTTAGAATTTTTCAGAATTTTTTAAAATTTCTGTTTTAATTTTATAACATTTTAAAAAAGTTCTCAATTTTTTTATACGAATCTTAGACTATTTCAGAATTTATATGTATGAAAAATTCTAAGAGAAAAGATGTAGACCTTCTTAGTATTTCCGAAAAGTGTTCTATATAAATAAAAATCAGAGAAAAATTTTTATCAAGAATATTATCTTATCTTCTAATAGGAAGAAAAACGAGTATAAATTAATTTTTCAGTTTTGTTCAAATTTTACATATCAATAAATTTGCATATCATTGAAAAAGTAAAAAAAAAACTTGTGCTAATATTTAACAAAAATGTGTCGATAATATTTTTGATGCTGCAGAAAAAAATCATTGCATTTTTATTTTCATGAAAATACTGATAGTATTTTCTGTAGTATCAAAATTCATTTTCCGAGATTATTGCTCCGAGAAATCATCTCGTCGTTTTGTTTATTACGCTCTGACATTGCTCCGATATCTCGGAGAGTCTCAGGCTGAGAGTCACTGCTCGAGCAGTCACAACGCGCGTGGTTTGGTAGTCTGCGCAATTCGAGCAGACGAGGTGAGACGTGACGGTACGAGACGAGAGAGACATCACCATGGCTTTCTCGCGTGTTTGACAGAATCTTGTGTGGTACGGCTTCGTCCTCGAAGTGATTTCAGAATGTGTTGCGCATTACAATCGATAAGATACGCAAGCTTTCAGCTATCATTCGCCGCCAGCCCGACGCCGCGGATGTAAACATAACCTAACCCTAACCTAGAGACGCTACTTTCCAACCGCTTTTCCGTGAGTACCCTAGAAATCCTAGTCTTAACTCGAACCTAACCTCGTCCTACGACCATATGACTGATTCCGCAGAATCGTGCTTACGCACGATGTAAGGTATTCATGAAGGTGTGTTACGTAAATCTCCTAATTTTTTCATTGTTTATATGTTGTACATGTGTGTATATTTGCGTGTGAATGATCTATTTCCGGGTTTTTTAACCACGAACTTTGATCATTACTTTTCTCATTTGTTTCTCGTTATGAGCATACTATTTATTACGGAGCATGCATGTACGTGACTGTCGTTGACGTTGCTGCGCATGTAGTGCGATTTGTTCCTCCATTTGTGCGAACATCGGAGAACGTCGCGGTCGTATTTTGTGCGGTACGTCGACGTCAAATTCGACTAGCATTGATTTGCCGTGGTCGTGGAAAGAATATAATTAATATTTGCATCAATTGCGATTGCCAACGAGCAAGTGTTGTTTTGGTTGAGAACGTCCTGTTATTTTTCTATATATATTGTATATACGCAACAATGATAGATTACGTGGATTATATTCTTAGCTGTCGTCACTTCAACTTTCACGCTGACTCACCTTAGAATATATTAATGACAAATGCACAAAAAGATATATCAATAAGAAGGGTCTAAAGAATCGGCTTAGGTAGAAGTGTTGCTTTTTGTAATATTTCCTCTATCATTAACATGTTTTTATGAATGCTCTCTCTTGTTTCTAGTTTATAAAACTTGTGAAATTGTTGTAAGGGTGAATCGCTTTTATTATAATTTAATTTCTTACTACTTTACACAATTTGTTTCTTTGACTTTTGTTTCAGTGATGCATGATTCGAAAGATTTCTCATTTATAAAGATGTTGACTGTTTGTAAATGTTAGCAGATAGTAGATGTTGTGTGTAATTTTTGTTTGCGTTTTATCATTAGATTCGTACTTAAGAAGGTGCACCTGGTTTAAACTTTTATGGCAATTTGTTTAGGATATATGATACTTTATGAGTGTCCTCTGATCAACCTGTTAAGATGGAGGACGTGTCGGGGGAGTACTTTCAGCCGATCTTGAGCTCTCAGGAGGAAGACAATTTTCAGCAATTAAACACTGTGTCAGTCGTGTCGATTCCACTTTTGCTCGGAGTAGGTATATCTGTGTGCTGTGTTTTTAGGCTTTTAGAATAATTAAGAGCCGCTTGTGTGTCTTTAGGCTTTTAGAATAATTAAGGACCAGGCTGGATATATTGGAGTAACTTTTGTATCATAGGTCTCTTTGGGAATCTGTGGGATTGTATTTGTGTCCATTTGGCCAGAAGAACAGAACAAATGCGACACATATTTTATATACTTGTACCTTCACTGTGCCTATTGGCTAACAATCATGGCGATAGACCACGTTGTCAAGGCGAGACACCATAATTTGCGTATTAATGGGTACCTAGATTTTTATCAGTCAACATATCAACTTATAAGGACGCCCCTTTTCATCGCGTCGTTGTGGAACACGTGCTTCTTATTGCTAGCTGTGATTCTACATCACACGCATAAAGTTGACTACGAGCAGTATTGCAGAAAATCAGAGTGGTTCACGCCGCTTAACTATATTTTTCTCCTAACTATGTTGGAACTCGTGATAATCGTGCCAGCTTACATTAATTATATCAGTAAGTATCTTGCAAAGGGGGAATGTATTTAGAAAGTATTAATTAAATCGNGGGGAATGTATTTAGAAAGTATTAATTAAATCGTTAGAGAAAAAAAGAGCTTTAGTGAAAAATAATTTTGTTCGGTTCTTATATAAAATATATTTATAAATATTAAGGCATATTAAAAGTTTTATATAAAACGAAATATAAATAATATTAAAAATAATCTTTTATGATCAAACTTTTTCTCAGAGAAAGAAAATTTGTTCCGTTTTTGAGGATTGAAATATTTAGAGTATAAACTTTAAACAACTAATACTAAAACTAGTACTAAAAGTCTCGAAACTGATCATCTTTTATTGTGATTGGCCAATATTTGTTTCTCATGTAGAGAGAGTTATGAGATTCAATCGATTACGTCCACAACCCGACGTTACTCGCGACGAATGGCTGTCGCCCTTTACACAAGATTCCTACTCTGGAATGGGGGAAATTGGGTATCGTCAGAGGGGGAGAAATTTCGAGGAACTGCTGGAAAAGCAGGCAGACTTGATAAGATATCTGAGGGATCACAACGTAAAGCTAAGTCATAGAATAATGCTATTGGCGTCTCAGCGCAGAACAATAGAGACATAAAACAAAAAATAGTGATTACATATTTCTCTTACGAAATGACGAAAAACGCTTATTATTATTTACAATTGTGATGTTACGTCGAAGACAAGGATTTTAAATTTTTATTGTGATATATACGATATCTTTTAACGAAATTAAATCCAATGCATAGATGTATAATAAATGTATCGTGTGTTTGAAAAAATTATACTGTCACGGCATAAGTTTGTTAGAAAATACTTCTTATAACTTGCATATTTTACAATTGTTTAATTAGTCATTAGTTTTACACACTGAATAAAAGGATTTTATGTTCAAGTAAATATATTTATTTTAATATTATTTCCTTGATTTAAACAAACATTAACTAGTGTAAAATAATTTATTTTTAAATTTAGGAAATATTTTTTTAAACCAAGTAAATGATGTGTTAAAATATGTTTACTTGAATAAATTTTGTTTTCAGCACATCGTTTTTAAGACATATCTGTTGCGTAAGATATGTTACTTCACATGTACACTTTTTCGATTCATTGTATCCATAGACATTATTGCAAATAAGAGATTTGAGTTAAATGACACTTTAAATATTTATGATGCGTTACATTAAATAGTTATTACGTTATAGTCGATATATTAATATTTTTTAAAATATTTGCTAATGTATCAATGACGAAATTTTGCATGCTTGAGAAAAAGATCGGAGGGTATTACTGCGAAAAAAATGCAACTATACGTTCATTGTCAACTCAATAAAATATATGTATATTTTTTCCAGTAGCAACCATCATTTTACATACATTATTATTTCGCATACATGAGGCTATATAAATAATTATTCAAGCAGCGATTTTTCTTAATAAAACTCAACAGCGTGTCGTCGTATCTCACACGTTTTACGATATTACATCAAAAATTTACATATAAATCTCGATTACGTTAACATTAACTCGGCGTGATATAACATTACATTGCGTTTTCTTGAGTCTTAAAAAGCAGCCGGTTTCCATTGCAATAATAGAAAGCAGAACCGATAAGATATCGCTGTACCGAGCCACGTTTTTCTTGCTCACAATATTCACTCGCGCGAAATCGCATTTCTTTCCTCAACGTTTCATTACAAACTTGATAAATGTATATATCATATACAGCCGCCTCTATAACATGCAGTCGTACGAATAATAGTATAAGTAAAAACTACATATGGTGACAATATAAGTTTATACGTATCAGTAGTTTTCTTAACGTAATAGTAATGTTCGTAGGAATTTCGCAGCAGCAAAAATAATGCAGATTTTTCGTTTCGCATTCGTTTCACTCGCTACTCCGCAGTCTTCCCGAGTATGTTGGAGAAATTATTGCCTCACAAGTATCACTTTCAGTCGCGAAATTTCCTTTAAAGCATCTTACATTTCTGAGCAGCTAAAATTCATTCCTGTCTATTCCTTACGTATTCTAGGACACTGTCTTTTTAATTTACACAATGCGTCAGTCCATGATACGGCGATCAGGATTTCTTTTCTAAAATTCTCTATTACGTATGTTTTCAAAAATCTAAAATTACCAAATTATTCACATATTATCTAACTCTATAAAAAGGAGTATAGTATGTTTTTTATTATTTTAAATATATCTCGGAAATTAAATTTAAATTTAAATTTAAAGTTTCATGAAAATTTACTTGCTTTTTTACTCATATAATCATTGTAAAACACAATGTGCGCGATCGTTATCTCAATAAGTACACGAGAGCGATTGACAATTCAGACCGAATTGATGATTTATCTCATGACGTCTTACGAATTAAACGAAGAAAAAAATGTCCTGATTGCTGACTGGCGTAGGCTGGCACAATGTGCAATAACAGACATCTTTACACTAGGGCTATATTATTTAACACAGGTCTACTTATGTGTCTCTCTTTAAGTATGTAATATAAGTCTATAAATGCCTAATAATACCTATATGTCATCTGGATGCGGGTCTGACGCAGCACGTGTAGAAAATTAGCAGAGTGTCGTCGAGACTTGCCAGCCCATATTTTATACAAACTCTCTAATGTTGAGAGTAAAATGGCGAAATTAAGTAGTATCACTTCCGACGCGTCTTTTCCTTCAGTTCTAGCGATTCCTCGCTTCGTGAAAATCCAAACCCAATCGTACCGATCATCTTCATTAGTTAATCTCGTGCAAACATTTTTGTGTCTCTTTCTTCTTACAGTTTTAACTACAGCTTAATTGTAAAATGAAAATGGATACTATCGTGTGAACATTTAATCCGTACATCACATTTTTCACTCTCTTTTATAAATTTGAAATCAATATTGTTAGTATTTTTTTACAAAATTTTTATTTTCAACATTATTCACTGCGGCTTGAAATAAAATTTTTATTAAATTAACTCATTTAAGAAATAAAGTGATTTTTACGTTTAAACGATAGCTTCGTAATTCTACCCACGTATAATCATGGCTGGGAATGCGACACAGAAAGAGACACAGAAAGTCGTTAATCGGAATTAATTGGTGACAATCGATCGGTAACGGCCGGGCCTCGTTATGCGTGTGTAATGGAAAGAAACCTATTTACAAAAGAGTCGCGTCCTCCGTCAGACCCGGCAGACTCGCCTTTACCGCGTACACGTATATATTTACGATATTACAAAACTAGCTTACACTTATATGGAACACTCAACTCTACAACACTATAAAACGTAGAAGCTTGTACACCCCGTTGCGTCTCGAGAGTAGGCTACGTGTGTTCGTGTACGACACCATATCCACTCCGGCACCTGCGTTTCCTCCGCGAAACGCGAGACGACGCGTTTGTCTCACGCCGCCGTGTCGTGTCCCGTGATTACATCAGAGAAACGCTCCTTCTCCCCTCTTTCTCTCGGCCCACTCGCACCTCTTTTTTCATTTTTTTTTTCTTTTATTAAGACTTCACTGCAAAATTTGTACTACGCTTAGGCCAGCCGTTGCTGCTGAGCTAGTTCGAACGGGCGGGAGTTCCCTGTTCCACGCGTTGTGAACAATACGCAACCGCGGCTTTCGCGCACGTTCCCCATTAAAGTGTTCCTCATTATTGTCGTGTCTAGTAGATTTTTTTTTATTCAGACTTTGTTGCAAATAAGAGTTAAATAAGGACGATCCCTGTCGCGGGAGGCTGATTACGGTACCCTTCGCGGGTGACGATCCAATCGGGCTCGCTTTCATTCGATCTCGCGAAATCGGATGATGTTACAGAAAGGCTTTTCTTCGAATTTACATGTGTTAGGTTGATGGAATTACGCGCTCGACGGCGCATCTCGAAATTTTTCAAGCGGTACAGATACCTCGTTCAATCACAAATAAAATTGCGAGAAGTTACGTATTTATAATATAATATATCGCAATTAAACACGCGTTTATATCACATATATAAAGTCTTCGTGAAATAAGCTTGATATATTAGGCTATTAATTTATTTGAATTTCCGCAAAACAAGCAAGATTAATGATCGCTTTATTCAATTGCCATAAAACAATATGAAATTTAAACTCTCGAGAATTCCTCTTATATCGTTCAGGTTTACTCCAATTTGATTTCAGTCTTTATTTCAATTAAACCAAAGCGGCGGAATCTAATTAATCCGAAGCGAAAATCAGAGAGCGAAACAAAACTATACGTAATACACAAAAAGAAAGATAGCAAGAGAAGTCTTCTCGAGTCCATGTCTCCCTTCCCCCGAAATTAACTCTCGGATGCATCCATTACTTCCCCACGAGCGTGTACATCCCGTGTACATCTGGATATTTCGGAGATTCGTCCAGGGCGCATTCGAGGGTTAATCCGAACGTCCAGCGCTGTTCGCATCATCCGCGTCTCGTCTGCGAATCGCGACGGGCGACGACGGCCGGTCCGGATGGGTCTTCGTGGTCCAGGTGGACGAGGGGGAAACGCGGTGAGGCGGCGGTGGTGGTGGTGGTTGGTCGTACGACGGTCGTCGACGCGGTGGTCCCGACCCTCGGTGTCACCCTCGTCCCGGCATCGTCGATGAAATCGTAAAATCACGCGTGCGCGCCGCCGATCACTGCCGCGTTCCCGGTCGCCGTCGTCGTCGTCGTCGCCGATAGCTGCTCCTCCGCCTCCATCATCTTCAGCTTGCGCACCACCTGCGCGTGCTCCTCCAGCAGCCTGGCGAACTCGCCCCGTCTGGTCTCGGCCTCCACCTGGATCTGCTTGATCCTCTCCCGCGGCCCGCCGGGACTGT
>QKQZ01055786.1:0-20447 GCA_003595255.1 Solenopsis fugax | reverse complement strand
ATTGATATAAATAATATAAAATATAAAATATAAATATTTTGGTTAAATATTGGTTAATATTTTGTAATAAATTCTTTGCAGTATATTAAAGATTCTGGCAGCTTATTAAAATTGACGATTAATTTGAAATGTTACCGTTACAGAAATGTAATACTGTCAGTATTAAATTGGCCAGCAATTAATACTTATTTTGAGTATTAAAAGCATTGTTAATTTTAATACTCGACATGAGTAATAATTACTGGCCAATTTAATACTGCCAATATTACATTACTGAGGGGTAATTCTAGCTTCAGTTTATGATTGAGTTTCAAGTCCGACTCATATCGACACATAGTTCGTGGAACTACACTGAAAAAGAGTCTTGTTGCATTAATTGGAAATCTAATAGATTCAAGCAGTATATTCAAAAATGGACGATTCAGAAATCTTGTAAGAAATACTGGATGATGAGTAATAGTTTGTCAAACGTTCTAATTATAAAATCTCGAATCTTCATGTATTATAACAACCAGAACTTCTGCTTGGTTTCTTCAAAATGCACTCAATCATATACGTCTTGTTGATACAATCAAATCATTTTACTCAATTATTTTTATTAGATGTATTTAAGAATTGATATAAGAATATTATTAAGCACAAAGACTCACTTTAATCGAAAAATGGCATTTCTTCTCCTTTTTAAGGGAGTTTTAAACTAATGGATTCGACATTACAAAATTCTCCAAATTAGCTTCACAGAATTGAAAACTTTTTTTACATATGTAAAGTATTGTTTAATTGTACATTTGTAAAGGAATTTATAATAGAACCTTAAGAACCTTAAAAAATTAAAAATTATACATGATAATTTGGTAATTTTTAATTCTTTTTTTTATTCTTCAACTGAAGTCGAGTATTCTACAATTTATTCTCATACTTGACACATGTTAAAAAAATTTCAATTCTAATACCAATTCATAAAATTTTGTATCCTGTAATTCCATCAGTTCAACTCGTTAATTAATATCAGTCCAATTTCAACTTATTATTATTGAATAATACACATTTTCAGATAAATATATTATCTTATTTAAATAATATATATTTAAGATCTGAAAAAATCTTAAATATCGGACTAATTGTGCGGGAGTATATAAATGAATAAGCTAGATTTAAATTAGGCGAATGTGTGCTAGGCGTGCGCGTGATACTTGTTTATTTTTTTACCGGACAGAAGAAGCGCGAAGAAAGTCGAGCAATCAAAAACAATAGCGTTCTCGTACTTTTAACTCGTAACTTACGGCACGATGGTTGAAAGTGATATTTCACTCTTTCCTTCGTCTTCAATTCGCCGCGTACCATCTAAACGAAACAGCCGAAGTTCATTCTAGAGCAAGGCTTTTATTTCGCGAAGTAGAGCTGCTGCACGAGCATAACTTGGTTCCGCGATACTTCCACGAAGAAACAGATTTTTCTACTGGTTCAATAATTTTTATTATCACGAGCTTAATACTAAAAAAAAAGAAAAAAAAAAGAAAGTTGGCAGAAGTAAAATAGACGGATTTTTAGTAAAATAAATATGTCTATCGCATTTATCGTTTGCTCATAAATTTCTGTCGATCTTTCATATCAAGTGATAGTATCTCGTCGTTCACAAAGGAATGAGAGGGACACACCTCTTCGAAATGCTCGTAAATGCGATCTACCCGGCGCTATCCTCGCCCCGTACTCACCAGGTTGAATCGCCGTCGTTGTCAAAGTCGAAAGTTACCGGCTAACTTTCACTAATAACCAAAGAGGGAGAAAGGGGAAGGGGAGGAGGGATACGTCGCCGCGCGGACACGGTTCCGCATGTAGACCGGCCGAACGTTACGAAGCACTAAAAGGCGTGCCACTTGTCTCGGTGGCCTGGTTTCGTGTCCCACTTTTGTCCCGGACTGTACGTGAACGTCTTTGGACACGCTAACATGAACTCGCTCACGGTGTGCCGGTGAGGAACCGATCGAGAATGTGCACAAAGGCCCCCCAGGTTCCCCGAGATCGACGGGGAAAACCTCCGAGTCGCTTATCCGCACGACTCGCGATCAATTGATTTTGATGCGACCCGCAATAATCGTCAACGTGTGCTTGCATGATTTGCATTTTTAATTAATTGAATTATTAGTTTGATCAGCGAGCAGCTTGTATGCCACATGCAATTTAAAAATTCGCTAAAAACGAAAGTGAGACTCGTTACTATTGACTTCGAGGCGTAAAATCGTTAAATTTAATGACAAATAATCATGCTAGAAAGATTCTGTGTCAAAAGATGGTAGAATTACGAAATGTCGCGCGACTCCACGTCCCGTGTTAACCCTTTCGCGTGAGACGACCGTCTGATTCTCAGCTCGAGATAACATTGTACGTGACAGATAAAAATGAGGACAGGATGGTCGGATTCACCCCACATTCATGGGAAAGAAGTATGACTTGTCTAAATCAAATTCCGTGTAAAATAAATTTCTAATTAAGCAAATAACAAGCAATGTAATATGATGCGCTCGAAAAATCGTCACAAAAATATTTTCCCCAAATTTTTGCGAGACGAATCCGCCCCCGAAATACGATTGTGTTTTACAAGGCGAGTCTTTCACAGTTCCAGCAATTAACACTTTCCAGCGAGGTCCGTATTATCGAGTCCCCTTTGAGCTCTTCGCAGCCGTTTGATTAAACGTAGCGCGTCCGCGGATGTAAAACAAATTTTACTGCATTCAATTGCAACGAGCGATCATAAAAAAAGCTTGGGAAATAAGAGGTTCTTTTCATCCAACGAATTTTTTTTGGCTTTTAACAGAACTGCTGACAGGAGAGAGAAAGAGAGACTGAGGCGACGAGCATTTGAAGGCACGGATTTCAAAGTGAAATCATGAGGAACGCGATAAAATGATACGGTGTCGGATCAGGAACGATTCATGACAACGTCGTGAACATGTTTGACGGACGACAGTGAATCGCACGATCATCGCTGACGGCCGAAGGGAGAAATGACTGTTCTCAAAGCCGGAGCGCTTATCTCGCTACTTCTGACTGCCAATATCTGCTGTCTCTCTAATAAGAGAAGGAACAATCGATTTCTGAGAAATTTCGGTGAATAGATAGTCACATTTTTCGTTTAGCGCCAAAAACAATATTTTACCAAGAGAAATTTGAGCGAATTAACATGCTCTTGTTTTTTTTTAGATCAGCCAGAGAAAGAAGAAAATATCGAAAATACTATCGACTCGCATGGACAGATGAGATTCTTCGATGAACTTGGATGTAAGTAGTGTCTGTTATTATAATTATTCTTGTAATATATTTTAGATAATATTATTGCTTTAAATATCGCTTATATTATTGAAAATAAATAGATATTAAAATAAGATTGCTTCAAAAGAAAAAATTCGCTATATATCAGAATAATATGATAATTTTTCTTAACTTTGTTGAGAAAAAGAGATACACGCCTTCACTTTTGTATTTAATAATAACACGATTTAAATAGTACAATTTGAGTATATTTAATTGCCATGTGTGATTATAGTATCTTTGGGAAAACAGTGAATAACACTGCGAAAAATAATACTGACATTGATACATCTTTCCTTTAAAACAATTTGAGTTAACAAATGACTAGCACATGACGATAAGGATGATTCAGCCATATGAGTACATTTGCGCGTGACGGTGAGATCTCGATGAAATATGATAGATATCGGAAGATTTTAAAATGACAAACCGGTTGACGTTCACCGGATACTCATACCTACACACACAACCAAAGCAACGTGGTCTATATCTTTATCTATTCCAAGCAATCCGACATTTTTTTCATTATCACACCGTATATAATAATTATAATCAAATTAGTTTAGAATAAGAGAGGCAAGTTTAGCGCATCATTCACGTATGGTCTTAATAAACCTACTTAAACAAATTATATCAAACTAGTTAGACTTGTTACAGAATATACTCGAGAAATTAAAGAGAGTTAAAAGGAAGGGTTTCCTTTTAACGATATTTTATCTGATACAACTGTCATCTAAACGAGAAGATATATGCGATGCGATTATAGTAATTTTCTATTGTAAATGTGAGTAAAGCACGAAGTGTTCATAGTTGAGTTAACAAGAGAGACGAAATTGGAATCGTACTTGAAAGGCCACTTACCGACGCTTACTTTCTACAAGAATATTTATAATGAAGCGCACGGAAGCTCCGTTTTCACTGCGACCTCAGTGCACCTCTTCTCTATCGCCGTTACGAGTGTTTTGCCGATGATATCTTTCCTTTTATTGAAGATTATATCTAGTACTTTCTCACCGAAAATACTAAATTATATACAGGACCAAAGCTTCTGAATTTTTATGGAATTTAATTCCTTTTCTGAGAAATTTCATAGCACAATCTAAATGCTTTTCTATACTTAATTTTTTTCCAAAAATAAAAATTAGCATACATGAGAAGATATTAGTTTATATATTAACTATATTTATTTGTTTTTAATAAACTTAATAGGATGCTCTGTCAATAGATACTTCGCGTCTAGGTTTTATCTTTCAAAGTAAAAATACTATCTCTATGAAACCCATTATACTATGAACCCATGCGATGAAATTGGGTCACGAAATCTTGAACTATCGAATCTATTCAATGTAAATGAAACCATTTTATATAGCTAATTTTTAATTACTCGAAATCACACGTGTTGTCTCATCTTTTATTTATGATAAAACTCAATATACTTTTTACAAAATTGTCGCACAATTTTTAATTTTTAATAAATCTGAATGTTTACTGAAATTTAAAACAGCAAGTATTATTTCATCTTTCAGTGTTCAATGATATTGTAATGAAGCTATCAAAATCTCAATGAAGAAATGAAATGAATAAAATAAATCTCTCTCTCTCTTTCTTAAACAACAATAAAAAGAATCTTAAATAAAAATTTATAATCCTTTAAAATATAACCTTTGACAATAATAAAAAATATATAACAATGGTAGCAAAAGATAAAATGATAAAACGAGAGATAATTTAACGATTCAAGGATTCATCACAGAAATAACTATCCCAGTTTTCCGTCTTTACGAGGCGACTGGCCCGAATCTTGACAAAGTTTTCCAACTATTCAGAGTACGACAATTCCGCAGCGACATAACAATTCAGCAAAGAAAGAAATGGAAAATAAGACCCAACACCGCGATGTGTTCTGACGATGGTGAAGGTGGGGAACCAATGTGAGACCAAGGGACGACACTGCCGCCGCCGTTGCGGGAAAGCTGATGCCGGTGAAAGCAGTGGACGCCTTCTTAGATCGTGACTCGTGGGACATCGGTTTAAGCCAGTCCACGTGCAGAAGGCGGGTATTGTCACGGCTTCTCACTGTCATTCCAGTGAAGTGTCGTAAGACGCCTTTAACCTTTGACACTGTCCTTCGATCGTACATACGCGTCAGCGATCTCCAAGAAGAAGCTACGTTTGCTGTCATCTTCCATTTGAAAAGTTTGTATAAATTGAAGATATTGTAAGAGAAATCAGTGATATCAAAATGGCGGTGCTTACATGGGATCCCAAAATCGTTCGAAATACTGTGCTTCTCGCGAGAGCGTTCGACAAAGTGCAAGATTTGTGAGAGAAATTCGACCATGAATCACATTTACTACGTTAAAGATTAAGGATGTTTGATCCGGAATTAATCAACAATCAAATCTTATCAAGTGCATTCGAAATCTGATGTTTCTTCCAAAGTGGAAAGTTTATTATTCGTATGAAAAGAAAACCGAGAAGCTGGCGAATCAAAGAAATTAATCGTATGCCAATTAATTCTTTAAACGTTTTTACAAGTGAAATTTCAGCTAGTCTAATCTTATAAGAGAAACTTGACTCGCAGCTTCCAACTAAGTCAAGTTTCTCTTCGAATAATTTCGGAGAAACTTTATTTAAACGTGAGATCTCTACTGTTCCTCATCGATCGCCAAAGAGAAGGAGATGGACTGTTCGTGAGCAATCCTCATTGTAGTGCGACCCTTTTAACTTTCAAGTGCGTCGTGAGATCGTGACGATGCGCAAAGTATCCGAAGTGTTCTCGAAGTGACAAGCGGAAGGAAGTCAAAATCGATCATGAAGATCGTGCTCGGGATGCTTTTGATTACCGTGGCGAGCGCGTTCGATCACCATGACACCTATTCATGGAAACGCAGAGAGGATTGTAAGATTGCGGCTGCGAGCCGATCGAGCGTACCCGTCAAAATTAAAGACACTCGTCTGCAGCGATCTAATGTGTATCGGTCGAGATCGTCAAACTCACGCGAGGATAACGCCCTCCAAGACTCGCCAAGAAGATTTGCGATGGTCGAGGATTCGGGCGAGCATCACGATCTCTGGAAACCGGAAGCCACCAGGACGAGGCAGGATCTGACGCGCGAAAATCGAGCCATCGAGAGCACTCTGAAGAATGTGATAGGCAGACCATCCAAGGTCGAGCAGTATCAGTACTTTTCTAATTTTCCATACGACGGTGATGAAGCCACCGACGCCATATTGGAGAACACGGATCATCCGAAGAGTTCGGTGTTTTCCACAGATACCGAAGATCATTTCTTGAATCATAATACAGAAGAGGTGGATTGGAGCGGGCAAGAAGTGTTCGAAAAAAATCCGCAGGATGTTGAAGAAATAAATATCCAGGAATTACTGAATGAAATGAAACAAAAGAGATTGAATGGAGCATTTGAGGAAATGGTAGATGGACATCGTCAGAGCAGAGATAGGAAGCTAACGAGCCAGCAGCAAGGTGCCTTGCTGGTGGAGACGCTCAGGAAGAAGCGAAATCACACCAATGATCATCGAGGACACGGCTCTAATCTTCAAAGCGGCCTTATGGATATGTTGGGTAGAAGTATGTAGGATTGAAAATGATATCAGAGAGTTTAAAAGTGCCTTTGATCCAATATATTGATCCTGTGAATGAACTTCGTAGGTTGCTACAGATCAATTTTATCAAAAAGCTATAAAAGCATAAACTATAAATTAAATAAATAGGAAATAAATAAATAAAAACAGGAAAACTCACGATTCAGCCTTCTATATTTGATATTTTCGATAGTTTATAAAATAAAAATTGATAGTAATTTAATCATTGATTTTCCATTTAGTAAAATATGACAATACATGCGAATTATTAATGAAATTATATGTATTAACAGTCGACTCAGAATTCACGTCGATGAATCGATGAGAGAAAAATTTTCACGGCTGATATTTATCTTCTGATATTGATCATTAGAAAGATGAACTAAAAAAAATGTATCTATTTGGCATAATTAAAGCTACAATATCGTGACAATAAGTAAACAAACACATTTATCACAGCTATCTATTAATATGAACTCTTATTCTACATCGTAATTTTTTGTTCCTCATTCTACATTGTGGGGTCATTCGCGTGTTATGGTGTATTCTATTAAAGAGTACACCGATAAGATGGTTTTCAACTGTAATTTTACTTAGTTTCAACCTTCTAGTGTACAATTAAAAAGTGAAATGGCAATAACAGTTGGTGAAACTATGTAATTTTGGCACGTACTGTACCGGTATACGTGACGCGGGAAATTTTGCTCGAACGCGAGTGACCCTACATTATAGAGTAACGGTTAAAATAACACTAATTTACAAAAAATATTTTTTTAATTATTTTGAATCAGATAAGGTGTTTTACAGATTTTTAGATGTTGAAAACAATGCCGCAAGCCAATTTTTACTAGAAGTACGTATGTTTCAGAAATAATTGCGGTTTAATACAAAAAATAGCTTTTTCGTGATATTTGAAATTTTTTTTATAAAAAAGATTATTATTATTTTAAATTTTTGATCAGAAATCATGAATATATTGTTTATCCCCTATAAAATACATTTTTTTTATTTTGTTATCTTACTTTTTAATCATATGACAGGAAGAATTTGAATATAACAGAGTTTTGCTGAGATAGCAAATATTCTGCTTATGATGAAGTCATATAATATTTGTAGTTTAACGTTATTAACATACACACACATACACAGTATAAAAGCTATTGATACAGATATACAATTTATTCTGATAGATTCTACTAAATATATGTATATTTGTATGTATATAGGGTGTTTTTTCTTAATTACCCACTTCGAATTTTTCGAAACAAATGCATTTTTGGAAAAAATATTTCAAACCAAAGTTATATGATATAAAGGAGGACAAATAATGATAAAATCATTCCCTTCCCACTGTTGCTCGATGACTGAACCGCCTCTCGTGCATGAGATATTACCTCAGAAGTAGTTCCCAGCTTTTATAGCATGGCTAAAATGAGATATCGAAATAAAAAGATTGCATTTAGAGGCTCAACATACATTTATGATATCTGAATTTCCAAATAACGTTAATTACAAAAAAATCTCAAAAATCGCAAAAAATGCTCATGTTTTACACATTAAATCTCAATTATTTTGAAAATCTGACGTATTAGTGAAATTTGTGGCATCATTTTTAGAACCCAAAAATCTATAAAAAACACTTTGTTTGATTTATACTTTTTGAATATAAACTAGTGTAATTTATCAGCAAATATGCGATAATCTAAACATAGGTAATCATGTTTATACATGAAATCTTTCACACTGTTAAAAAATTTGTTTTAAATTTAATGTATATTGCATGTCCCAAACGGTTCATTAAAATTTTTTATGTTAAATTAACACAAGATAGAAATGCTAGAAAGTAACAAGTATTAAAAAAATTAACGCAAAAACTGTGACACTTTGGTACAATGTAAAAACAATAATATTTATAATATGTTGACACACATTTTATTCATTTATTTTAAAAAAATTGAGCTTCAAAATCTCATTACTTTTATGTTTTTTGTTATTTACATAAATCATGTTATTTTAATATCTATTAACAATAAGAAATATTGAATATCAATTTAATACAAAATATTCAAATAACAATTATGTTAAATTAACACTCGGCTGTTAAAAAATCAACAAAAAATTTTAATAAGAAACAATTTTAATATAAATACAAACATATTTTCTGTGCAGTGATACCGCAAACGTGCAAGTACAAAGGTGCGAAATTCGAGTGCGGTCTCAGCATTAGCTGCGTTCTCGGTGGCGGTCGTCCTGTCGATCTCTGTTCCGGGGGTTTAATATGGAGCTGCTGCGTGGACGACGATGACATACCTGAACAAGCGTCGCGACCGACAGTGGGTTTGCTACAGAATGCCAGTAAGTTTCTCTCACACTGAATCATATTTCATATGTATCGAAAAAATATGTGTGCTGAAATAACTCTAATTAGAAAATAGATAAACTATAACTGAACAGTCAGTGAGTTTCTTAATGCACCATTTAGGAACGGATAAGACAATGAAAACGTTGTATGTTCTTTTCTCACGGAAGAGTTTTTAATTCAATGGCGTGTCTCAATTAACTCGCGAGGTCCTTTTTATCTGCCGTCATGCCGTTGTAAATTTACGACATCCTGAAAGAGGGTCTGTGTCCTCGAATGTCGCTAAACCGAGTTTCTGAACCGAGACTTCGAGGTTGCGCTTTTAGCGCGACTTGTTCGAGAACAATTTCCGTAAATACGTTTAAACTTTACGATCAAATTGTTAAATCTTGACTATCTTGATTTGTAATTCATAACGATTACAATGAAATAATTCGATGTATACTTTCTATATGAGATAGAGAATTTCGGCATTTAGCGAAGATCGCAAAGAGAATATTGTACCGGATGATAACTGTAATTAACGGTGGAGAAGATGTAACGTTATTTTGCCAGCCTGTAACGTTAGGGATAAAGATGAGATTAGATCGCGAGAAGGTTGAGAACGCTTGGTTTATTGCTAACTGAAAGGAGACACCGGCTGGAAGTAACCTGATTTCTATCCGGCGACATCCGAAATTACACAACCAACAGCGTCCAGCTAGTGTCGCGCGCATCGACGCTGCGACGGCCAGCACTTTCAAATACAGTTATTCACACCTAGTTTGCGCGGCGGCATCGCGTTGCACGCCCGCAGAACTTTACGCGAGCGTGCTTTCTCAAGCCGCAAGTCGCTCACCGTAACCGCGCGAACATCAATACAATGCCTACGACTAGAAACAGGCGAGGAAATAATGTCACCGACAGAACAAGATAATTACATATCATGGTACATATTTTCTTATAGTATTATTTTTATAATAAGAAAGTAAGTTCTCTCAAATAAGTACAGAAGTGTCATAACTACGATTGGCTCTTGGTCTAATATTATTTTATAGGCAGAGGAAAGTCACAAATTCCGGCATACCACTTCGTCTGTGGATAATATTTTTTAAATAAAAACTAAAAATAAAACTTTAAAATCATAAATACAAACTAGAAAGTGTCGTCTATCAAATGATATAGTATCAGTTTTTATAATACTGTTTTGTATTTTGTAATAATTAATGTTTTCGCAACATAATTAAAAAGAACGTTCAAAAATTGGACATCAAAACTGGCACAGGCAGAATTCAGACACGATCCCAAAGTGGAAAAATTTACTATATCGTGGATCGGTCCCGTTCGATTTTTTTTTGCTATTTTTCCGATCTTAAGATATTAAAGAAAATATGAAAAAATTCATGAAACATCTGTCAACATTGTGGTTGAAGATTTCGTAGCTATTGTCTATTCTCGCGGAGAGAGGAATACCGCGCGGTTTATGCTACACAGCGGTTTTATGTTCCAAACCGCACTATAAAGAAATGTGAAAGAGAAATATAAACAAAATTGCTTTAGGAAACTACAAACATGTAAAACAATTTAATATTATAAATAATACACTCGCTAATTATTTAAACTATGCAATCTGCGGGAGAAAATCATGCAAATTTGATTTGCTTTCAAAGAATTTATTTTTAATAGATTTCATATAGAAAAAAGCTATGATGTATAAATTATGAGTTTTTAATTCCTTAGTTATCTAAGCAGATCATGTTTTCATCAGTGTTAATACAGTGCAATACTTAGTTTACAAGAAATGAGGGGGTGCCGCTTTAAGAAATCTATGTCAGTATTAGTGACTTTCCTTTAAATCTTAAATATATTCAGTTTTATAAACTACACGCCGAACGGTCTTAAAATGCAATTATAAACTGAAACCGAAAATATCACAAATTAACTGATCTAATCGTATTCAGAACACGCCTTTAAAGATATATTATAGGTAGTAACATTAAATTGAAGATTTAAAATAATTTGTAATATTTTTTCTAATTTCAGTTAATTGCGTTTTTAAACTGTATTTGATGCACAATTTATAAAATTAAAAGTGTATTTAAAGATGTATGTGTCACATCTCAAAGTATAGTATCAAAAATTTAAAATTTTCGTAGATTGTTCTATTATTATGTTTGAGTATCTATGCAAAATTTGAGCATAATTCTTTTATTGGTTTAACAATTATTTAATTTTTTGTTTCCTCTTGATGCTTACGTAAAATCGCGTTTCATAATATTTATTTGATGAGGAAGTATTACGAATTAAATTACATTTTTTTACATATATTAATAAAACTCTAATAAATATTTGTACAAAAGTTAATCTAAATTCATTTACTAGTTTAAGTTATTTACCTGAAACTGCAACAAAATAGAATCATTTTTGTTGCATAAATTAGCTAAATTTTTCTTTGGTCGATATTCATAGTCGATTCCTATATTTAAGATCGTCTCAAGTACTGTCTTAAGATGTCATCAATCAAACACAGAGCCGTATAATTAGCATCTTAATATATTGCTCAAGATCGTATTGAAATAAAATTCGATTATGAATACTAAATGTTGTTTTCTTTTTGCAGCTAGTTTCAAGATCAAAATTTGGTCAATACCAAAATTTTGTCACTGATTAACAAGGAAAGAAAAAAGAATAAGTCTAAGAAGCCTGTAGTTTTTAAACTTCAATAACTTTAGCTCATTGGTATTGAGCTAAAACATTGTTTAAGACTTACATATAAAATAATATTTAGCATGAAAATCTAACGTCGATTGTAAATGGTGCTTTTTTACTTATTTATTTGTGTGATTAAAGCAATTTAGTTTAAATTATTATTATTTAAGTACAATTTTTTTACGTTTTTCTTTCATACAGCTTTGGTCAAAAGAATAAGGTACCACTTTTTTTTATTTATATATATGTATATAAAATTTTTTCGGGGCTTGTATTGTTTCCTATTGGTGTTATCGATATTATTATATAAATGTAAATGGTTTTTAAAACAAAGAATAATTTACATTTTAAATTTTGTTAAAATTTCCTTCAATTGAAAACATTTTTAAAAATGTAGGTGATAATACTTATGACTAAGGCTGTATTTATGTATACTTTACAGTGATTTTGTATGATTTGTATAAAAGTGTTTCTTAGTTTCGACGAATAATTATAGAGAAAGCGATGCAAGTGAATTGTTAACTCTAGTCTACTATTCTTCAAACAATCATATATACGTACACAACGGTTTGTCGGACTCTACTAAAATGAACATTTTGTGATTTTTTAAATTAATTTTGCTAATATATACTTTTTATTCTAGTGATAAGTTAGAAAATACTTAAAAAGAAACAAAATATATTGCAAAATATATAAAATATAAAATACATTAACATTTATTTGGGCAAAAATCTAAATATCATATATTGAAAATTTTATTATTAATTACTTTTCGTTATAAAAGAATAATATGTAATAAAATAATGTGTAATACAGATTAAAAAGAGATAAATCTGTGTTCGATAAATATTTTATTTAAGAAATAAATAAGCCACTAGTTTGATAAACTAAGAATAAAATATAAAATATATATTTTGTTACAGCTAGTAGAGTATTCTGGTATTACATAATTATCAATTATTAGATAAACTCATCAAGAATTTTTTTCAATTAGTTTTTAAAAATAATTTTTAAAACGGTATTAATTTACATTTTTATTACATTAATTATTAATTTAAAAAATATTAATAGAATAAAAAAATATCCATTTTTCCTTTAATTGGTAAAAAATAATTACAAATTAGCATTATTATTAATTTATAACAAATCTTTTGTCAAAAAACGATAAAATAGAACATAGAATTAATCGAGAAAAAGTTACGTTATTATTACAGCTGGTCAGATTCGACCAAAAGACCGCGGAGGAGGAATCAGATTAGCGGATGAAATGGTATAATATCCCACTTATCTGATACTATCAGCCGCCGCAGAAAGGATTTATGAAGGCATAGTGCACTATGTTTCATCCGCGCATGCACATAAGTAATAGAAAATAGATCTTGTCAGATCTAACTCAAGTGTAATAGACTAGGGTTAATAATATTAACATTTATTATTGTAATAATCTTCTACATTGATTTCTCAAATAGATTTTAAACTAGTCTTTAATCCTCTAACTATGATTAAAGTATCAGCTAATATGCATAATTATACTATTATATAATCGCCATGTTATGGAGCTTAAATTCAGCCACACAGCCATAACGCGAGTGATTCCGAATAGCTAATAGCGACACCGTTACATTGCCCAGCATTTTCCATAAATCTCGGGCACCAACAGCCATACGTGGACGACGACGTGCACATTTACAGCAACGCGGTAAGGCCCGGCAGGCCCTCGCATAACCACGAGACTCATCGGCCCACGTACGTCGATGGCGTCACTAATCCTACCAGCCTTTACGATTCGTCTTACGCGATCTGGAACCACGATCGGCCGAACGATCTCGCGGTCGGCCACGACCGGCCAACGTATGTCACTCGTCCGTATCACACGGTTCCGGAGTATCCGCAGGCCGAGTACGACGGCGGCTATCCGCCCGCCGCTTCCGGCGGATCGATCGAGGACTCGTCCAACGCCATGGACTACTCCAGATACCGTGGTAATCGCATGAGAATGCACGTAGATCATTGCACCGAGTGTCGCACGATGTGTGTCGGACGCACGAGTCCAAAACTCGCTGAGACTTCCGGTGAATTCAGATTCCGAAAAGTACGCAAGAATCAAATGCCGTGTCTCTCGTAAGATGGGAAATTGAATTCACTTCAAAATTATATTCCTTACAGTTAAAACTTGTACCGCTTCAACGTGTCTGGTCGAGCTTCTGCTTTCTAAACTTATTGCTTCGATTCTATTTGCAATGGATTGAGATCTCACGGATATCTTAGGCGCACTTGATTATTGGTTTGGATATGCTCGATGCTGATTATATATTATGATCGATCTCAAAGGCACTGACTGACTTTGATCTTAATCTAATCACGTTAGATTATAAGAGACAAAATTGTGTTGCTATTTGTTAACAAACATGGACAGATAATTCTTAGACTTCGTACCAGATTGAATTCACTGTTGTTGAGAAGAAAAATGCGCTGACTTTAAAGAATATATATACAGAATTACTTGTCGACGAACAACTTCGACGAAAATCAGTACGAAATATACGAAACGAACTGACGAATTTTGTAAAATGGATGACATCGAGACGACATTCAAAATACTACATTTATTATTAAATACGCCAGAGTTCATTGTCAGAGAATCAAATCAATTTATAGAGAACCCTAAATAACGGAGACAGTGTCCAAATATGCACCCGATGTTTCGCATGGAAATCGCACAAAAATGAACTCTTTCGTCGTTACATCACGCATTTTCCTGCACAAAGTGTTGCTGGAAAAAGATCGGAAAATTGAATTTGGAGAAAAGAATGAGAGAATGTAGAAAAATATAAAAAAATAATTGGAAATAAAGAACGAAGAATAAAACGGAAAACGCGAAAAACAAGGAGAATAATAGAAGACTGCACCACTGCATGAAGCACTATGGAACAAAGAAGAAAGTAAAGTTACAATCCTCAAGTCCTTTTAAGCAATGAAATACAAAGTAGGAATATGAGATAGAAAACAAAATACTTTGAAATGTCAAAATTAGTCGAGTTCCAATTAAAAAAAAAAAAAATACGAAATTTTTACATGTGCATTTTGTGTTATTAAATTCCAAATGTAAAATTAATAAGCTAAAATGACTAATTACACAAATGTACAATTATGTAATAGATCTTGTATTCCTAACTTCTTTCTATCTTGAGTAGAATCGCTAAGAAAGTGTTTTGCAACGTTTACTTCTAGACAATGTATCTCTATAATTGGCAGTAATAAACAGATTCCCTAAAGTCGCGCGAACTTTCTACACTGTGCCGCGTCTATTTTCTGCTTTCTGTCTCTCGCCAAGGCGCGAACAATCTTGAGCAAACACCTAGGTATCAGTTTAATTGCGATAATTGTAGAAAGTATCATTTAATAAATGTTTAGTGTGAGCTTATCCTATCCATCGCATATTCTTATTTTCTCTTCTACGACACGCACACAAGTACCATTTCTTCGATCATTCGTGTTTATTCTGAATTATCACCTTCGCATCATCACTATCGCGTTATCGCCAACACAGATCGCAATCAAGCATTTTCTCTTGAGCGCGTACTCGAGACAATCGGGAAGCTAATAGCTAATAGCTAACATAGATCGTACTTTCAGGCTGTGGCGAGCTGTACATGAGGAGCAACAGGATCGTAGGTGGACACTCGTCCGGTTTCGNGGCAGGTGAGGTCGTCTTCTTCACGCGATCTTCCTGTCTTCTCGCTCCTCCGGCCGCCATAATAAATCTCTCGTTCGGCTCTCGCGCGGAGCGACACACTCTTCCTTTCCTCTGCATTATTCATCGGGAACGTGCCATCAATTTGCTCGGTTCGCCTAGCGCGGAGAGCGAGAAGGAAAATAATCTATTAAATCTTCTCTAAAGGCCGCGAGCCGTGACGCGGACTTGGATACATATTTCATGTAACGCGCCTGTAAATAGGTCCCTAAACGTTCTCTTTGTTGCAGGCTGCCATTATCAAGTCGGGATTCTTACAAACCAAGAAGCTGTCTTGTGGCGGTGCTTTACTGAATAACCGATGGGTGGTTACTGCGGCACACTGCATCGCGACGTTAGTATTGAATATTATTATCGACATTTTAATTTAATAAGAATATTCATACGTGCATTTTTTGTATGTTAGAACACCAAATAGCAATTTGAAAGTTCGACTTGGAGAATGGGACGTTCGGGACCAATCAGAACGGCTCCTCCACGAGGAATTCAATATCGAGAGGAAAGAGGTTCTTCTTTTAAATATTAATACTTTGAGCTTTATTGATTTTATGGTACATGCTCAAGAACTCCGCGAATCGCATTGTGACGTATATTAAAGGAAAAATAGCAAAATACAAACTGTTATTGTACTTTATACTTTACTCTCACAGAAATTTAATACTGGCAGTATTAAATTGGTCAGTGCTTTTAAGGTTTTCTAGTTTGTCGCTCTAATTTTTTAAAAGATTATTTTAAAATTCTTTTTAAGAAAGTAGGTAAGTTACTTTCTGTCCTTTATTCATTAATATTCAATGATTAATTTTCTATTTTTTTTAAATAAAAGAATAAAAGTTTATTAACATTAAATCCATTTGACTTTTGCACGGTGACTCCAGATCTTCCAAAGAACTGAAATTAAAAACTCAATCGTCATTTTATCAAAACACTATTGTCGGAACCAGAATTTTTTATTTCAAACAAATGATAAACTTGTTTTAAAAAAAAAGTTCGATTTTTATTCTACTTTTTTTATGTTTTCAAGTCCCACACAAAAAAAAGAAATTTATCAATTCTGGTTTCATAATCAAATAAATCTGTTTTGTTTAGAAGTGAAATGGATCTATTGTTAATAAATATTATATATAACTTATTAAAAGAAATAGGGAATCAATTTTTAGACAAAAGAAATAGGGAATCAATTTTTAGACAATAATAAATAAAGAACGAAAACAATTTTGAAAAATATTTGCATACTTTCCTAAAAAAAATTTAAAAGATTAGAGCGACAAAATACATTGAAAAAAATGATCTGATTATGGGTATTAACAAAACTTGTGTGATTGAGTGTTTCTGGTGAAACCAAGCAGAACTTCTGGTTATTATAATCAGAATGTTTAATCAATTTTACTAATAGAATCTGGTAATTCCTACAAGATTTCTGATTGTACGTTTTGGAACAGACATATTGATTGAATCTAGCAGAATTCCTATTAATGCAACAAAACTTTTTTTTCAGTGTAGAAAACCTCTTTAATGCTCAAAATATGTAATTAATCACTAGCCAATATTTAAAAAAACTGCCAGTGTTAAATTTCTGCAAAAGTAAAGCATGATAATTTAATTATAATTACGCTAAAAGTCGTAATAACAACAGATACACCCGCAATACTCTCCTACCGACTATCGAAATGACGTGGCTTTGGTAAAGCTGTCCCGGATGGTAGCTTTCAAGCAGCACATCGTCCCGGTTTGCCTGCCGGCGAGGAATTTGAAGCTCTCCGGCCGAACCGCAACCGTCGCTGGTTGGGGACGAACCAGGCATGGTCAAACTTCGTCGCCAAGCGTTCTTCAAGAAGTCGACGTCGAGGTGAGTACACTCTCGGCTAACGTATTTGTCTTTGATAAAACATCCCTTCTTTGGCGAAGTGTACGCGTTAAAAATACTCGTGCAATTTATCATACAAATCTATCTAACGGTACAATTCTATAAGAGATGTTTTTTATGCTGTTTTATATTAATTTATTCATATAATTAACTATTACTTTTAAAAATCATAAGAGAATGTTATCTATCAGAAGTAAATTTATATACTATTCAATTACTTATTGTTATATATAATATATATATAATATTCACAATGTTTCTTTTCCTACACATATTAGAGGAATGTCTTTCTTCACGATGTACTATCAACAATAATAAGGTCAGGACCGATAAAAATGTCAAACATAAAGACAAAAATTATTAAGCAAGATCTACTGTGGACCGACATTGCCCTTTTCTCACCTTTATGTTTGACGTTTTCATCGGTCCTAATCTTATTATTATTTATTGAGTATTTTACAAAATTTCTTAAAAAATAATATTGTAAAATATTGCTAAAGTTGTCTATAATGAAAGCTCGTGCTATTTAAATTATAATAAGTTTGCAAACATTTAATATTTTCTCAATATATCATTATGTAGATATATATATGTTACATATTTCTATTTAGGTAATACCGAACGACAAATGTCAGAAGTGGTTCAGAGCAGCCGGAAGGAGAGAAACCATTCATGACGTATTTCTTTGCGCAGGATATAAACAAGGTGGACGAGATTCTTGTCAGGTAATCAATCAAAATAAGATATTTCAAGAAATATTCGATTAATTCGATAATTAGCTAAACACATGTAAAATTAGAAGACTACATTTACAAGTTCGCTTATAACAGGGTGATTCGGGTGGACCGCTCACAATGTCGGTGGAAGGCAGACACGTTCTGATCGGTTTGGTTTCCTGGGGCATCGGTTGCGGTCGCGAACACCTACCTGGTGTATACACCAATATCCAGAAATTCGTGCCCTGGATCGATAAGGTTATGAGCTAAAGCGATGGAACGCTCAGTCCTTTGATGGACGAGTTGATTTACTCAAGAAAAAGAGGAAAGAGCATGCAAGAGATTCAAGAGAAGGCGGAACAAGACACGAAGTTACCAAAGTCTTATCTCGTTTTTTAAGGACTTTTACAATTGTGCTCGATTATGAAGAATTGGCACTCGTTCGAAAGTGCCAAAAAGCATGACGCTTTTCAAAGTGTTGTCGCATGAAGATCGTTAAGTATATTCGAAACTGGCAATGAAAGGTTAATCAAAGATTAAAGTCAATGTATCTCAATGATTATTTGACAACACTAGGATGAAATTGTTGAGATGCTTATTAGAAGTAATAAGTAAGAGGAGATATTTAATATAAAAATCATATAAGCTGTTTGTAAGCTTCGTTGTTGTTATATTCATATTATCTTATAAATAATTTATTGTATCTATTAAAACAAAAAGATTTATTTTAAAATTTTAAAGCATTGTCTTTGCATTAAAATACGACAAATATTACTGATATAAACTTTTTAAATAAAATTATTCTGTTATATAAAAAGTGTTAAGAATTTAAGAAACAATAAATACTTAAAAAATATTTAAAAAATATTTAAAAAATATTTAAAAAATTATCCCGATTTATGATAACAGAAAATTTATCAAATTTGTCTTAAAATTCCGTCTGTACAAAAAATTTTATTTACTGGTGTATGCGAATTTTTATATAAAATATAAAAATGGGAAGAAAAATATGGAGAATTTTGATTGTAATAAATTCCTTGGTAAACAAAGTATTACTTTCTTTTATACAAACTTATCAATTTCTTGACGAGTTTAAATAAACAGGTTTTTAAACATAAAATCAATGTCAGAGAAACGAGCATAAAGTAAGTAAATTAAGTTGGAAATATATTATCATTCTGACAGTACGTGCGAACAATTATATACAAACGTTTTAAACTTACTTGATTCCTTCAACTTGAAAATAGCAATAAATAGAAAACTATTATCGCGTTAAGTCATAAAGTTAATCCATTAACGGTATAACATTAAGATTGAACAAATAAGAGATACATGATAAAAACTAGCGAACAGGAAGAACAACGTGTGATTGCGTTTGACTGTGCCTGTTAATTAAGTTTTTATTTCAAACATGTTTTTCCTTTATTGTAACAAATGTAACTCATCTTACATTTGCTAACACACGTTATTAATTTATGATAAATTTTTCAATTTATTTCAATATTTTTATTTCACAAAGGTATCTATAAAAGAAATTCATTTGTACACTAGATGTAACGTAGGTTTCCTTTAATTTCTCATGTATACGTGCATACATACAGTTCTTTGCTTCAACGTCGATAAATTACCTTCTGTTAGCGACCATCTACAAAAATGGATACCATCTATCCATTCACTCATAAGTGCCCTACGCAGGATAACTCAAAAGCACCAGTATACTCCTTCGATAATTTATAGGAATACTGTACTGAGCTATTATAAAGAAATAATTATAGATAACCTTCACCGTAATTTAACAATTCAAAATTTGTCACATTTAATTAATTTCTCTTTATCGATTATTTTTACAACGCATGTAAACTCTTGGAACACGCTTCTTCCAATATTTAATTATATTTCAGAATTGTATTAAAACACAAACATTCATTAATTAAAAAATAAAAAAGATCGAGTAGAGAAGTTAACATCCTTACAAGAGGAGGTTAATCGAGGAGAGAGAAAAAAGAGGAGGTATATATTAATCCTTCCACTTTAGGGCTCAGGTTGTACATATCCGCTCCTGTCCTCGGCAGAAGCAGAAGGAAAACGGGATTGGTCACGGAGAATGCGCGAGAAGTGCACCTACCCTGATACAGAAAGGGAAGGGAGGGA
>QKQZ01055785.1:0-32343 GCA_003595255.1 Solenopsis fugax | reverse complement strand
TATTTTTTCTGACACCTGCGGTGTAAATCCCCCCGCGGCGTAAATACCGCAGTTACCCTAAGAGTAAATATATCAATTCGATCATTAAAAATTTTATTTCATTCATTATGCAAACAGAAAATTTAATGCAACGTTTACGAATTAAATTGATTGTCCGCCGTACGTTACAGAGAAAAGAAAAACTTTTACTTCCATTAACTAAATACGTTGTCCAATCAATTTTGCATTACATTTTGTCATTATGCAGTATTATTATATTGTTCATATAACGGTGTATCAAATTGCAAGAAAATTAGAGTCACAATCGTTCACAAAGAAGTATACATGGATAATCGTAGCTGTCATGAGTCATACAGAAATAAGTCTTTTCTTTATTTTTGCCGAATGCTTGTTTCCATTCTAAGCGTACCTTCATTATACTATCCGTTATAATACGTTACAGTACAAATTCGCATTGGAACGAATGCTGGGGTGGGGTTCCGCAACCCGTAATGCTAACAGGGGTGCGTTAATGCGGGTCCGACAGTAATAAAAATACGAAAGGGGGGTGTCCTTTCGACCTTTCTGCCTTCTGCTCCTTTGTTCTTCCCTTTCGTTAATTTCATCAAATAGGACAAAGGAGAAAAGCCCGGGAAATTGTATCGCTTGTACAATTCGGTTGGGTATACACATCTTTTCATTTACGTCATTTAGGAGTAAAAAAATCTTCTCATATAAAATGTAAATTTAAAGATTTAAAATAAAATCAGAAGTAAATAATATTATGTAACGATTTTTTGAGAGGAACGATATAATATAACGCTAATTTTTTTAGTAATTAATTACATTTTTCTATTTTTTGATCTTTAATTTTATTTTAATTTAGTACCTTCACAATTACGATTTTAAAAATTTTTGCGCACACGGGAAATGTAGTTTTATTCTTGAATGACTCATTTATTACGAGGCAAGTATTCCCTTGGCGACGAAACGCTCACAGCTTTCAACTGCCGTAGTTAAACCGATAATCGATCTACTGATAATTACTCTATAGTTCGATTCGAATTTATAACGCGTAAATGTCACGGCAATTAAAGTAAGCGGCAACGAGATATGAAACCCTCTCCAAATATTTCGTGCAGTTGATTTCTGCGAGTGAGAGTTACAAACTCAACTCTTTAATTATAACTCTTAATTGTAGAACTTTCTATCACGTTCCTGCTTCTTGGATAATCTCAACTTTCTGGACAACGTTAAAATTGCCCGTTTCAAGTGATACGCCATTCAGAAACTACAGTGTTCAAAACTTCATGTAACACTTTATTATATTCTGTTTTCTTTTTGCTTTAGTAAGTATCTTGATCGGTTTCCAGATTTTTCCTAAATATTTTGACAATGGTTTTTCTCTCTCGTTCTAAATGTTTAAAATTAATCATTAACTATTGTTCCTGTTAACGCGAATTCCATCTATTTTATGTACAAATGTTTTTAAGAAACATGTTAAGAATTTCTATTTTTCTGTAAGAATTTCTTTTTAAATCGTAAGAAAGACTTTTTAAATTAATCTTTTCTCTCTGTCAATGTACTGCTAATGTTTTAATGTAAAATAATTTCTAGATAAGTTAATCACAAATTAATCAAAAGAGATTGTTCTCTCTAAAAATTCACCAAATGATACAGATGGTGGCTGCTTCTTTTCGACATAAACATTTTTTTATCAAATGTTTTAATAAAAAGATAAAAGTACTTTTGATAAAACATTTTTGGCTTTTTTATTATTGTGTAATCAGTCTAGACATAATATCGTAGATAACATATCAGTAGATTTCACACATGCGTTTACTGCATAAAAATTATTATAATTTTCAGGCATGAAAATTTTCATATCTCATTTTACGCAACTTTAGCTATACAAATAAAATGTTATATCTATTTATACACACAAAAAATTGCATTAAGATAACACTATATTTTAATGCTACTGATACAATTTTAATTTTAAATTTCTTCCTTTATTATTCAAAGAGTACAAAATGTAAATGTTAAATTACAAAGTAAGCCTGAATAAAAAATCAAAGATTTTTCTAAACCTGTTAAAAAAACCTTCGCATTAGTGTGTTAATTTGTAAGATCATCCACGTTTTCAGAAAGTTCTCGAGAAGAACTTTACTTTGATAGTACAAAACTTTATCACGGTCACAACTTTTCCCATTTTATTACGAGACCCTTTTATCAAGTTAATAGCGTCTCAAAGCTCATTAATGCAACCTGGTACTAGCATATTTAATTCCAATCCTCTTTAAAAAAAAATACACCTTCTGTTAGCAACAAATTTTTGATTTGTGACTCTGAATTAAATTTCTGTGCAAGTACTTTATGAAATAACATGAGGAACATAAATTATTTTTACTTATTTATTTAATTTCTCTTTAATTTCATTTCTGCGGCCACATTTCCTAATCAACACAAAGATATGTTACCAGAACAAACAGAATTAAAAAATGCTGTACAATTCGTTAAGCCATAATTTATCGTATTTAATACTGACATCATTATGGCTCTTATCCATATTTAATAATACTGGCGAGGCGTGAAAATACTGAACACCTGATCTGTGTTTCCATAACAAGTTAAGCTTTGACGTCTTATGATTTATGACGGCGACGGGCAATTTTTCATCCGAGTTGCGTTGCACCTTGTGGTCCGCGCGGTACGTCATATTTTGTCACTGCTTGTTTGTCCTTAAAAAATGCGTGAGGTGAATGAGGTAAACTTGGAGATATCCGATTACGTCCACCAGATGCGGAATATTGGATCCGGAAATATATAATTAATTTGAATTTACGTAAAATTTAATATCGGTGTATTTAATATACGGAGACGTTTTTGTCGTAATTTGTGTCGACAAGGTATCAACGGAACATCCATCCGCAAAAATAAAATTCTTTCCGCGGTTTCGCGACATCTTGCAATTTTATTTTGAATAATGTAGGCAAATTGCCGTGATAGCTCGTTAGTTTAGCCGCGCGAAGCTTCGTAATATCGGCTACGTTACGAGCATATTGGAGGCTCGGCGTGTATACGGTATCTCGTAAGACCCGGTTTTTAATATCGCATTATCTCTATAACGAGCGCTCGATAAGCGCTCGACGAAGAAAGAGTCCGTTCCGAATTAGATCAGGAAGATGATTTTGCTGCTAAAGCCTGATATTTAATGAGCATCCTGTGTAACAGCGATCGATATCGGTATAATGCGGTGACAATAAATAATACCAAGAACTTCGATATATTGGCAAACTATAATGAACGTTCATGAAATTTAATAGAATTAACCGTTCTAAAATATTCTGTAAAAATGTCTATCTAATACTACTTGATACTAATCGAATAATAAATTTATAAAATTCTAATTTTAATAAAATTCTAATTAAAATTAAAGTTAAATCTTTTACATTGAATCATTCTTAATTTTTTTTTATGCTTAATTGACTAGAACTTCTCACTTTATTCTTGTACAAATTCTTAACTGTCAACAATCGTACTTTTATACTTACTAGAATTTTGTAATATTTAATACAAGTTAAGTTATTAAAAATTTATCAATCCAATTTTTGTCAAAATGGGAGTTTATTTAATTGAATTGTTATAACGCCTGATTGTTATAACGAATGTTTCGACATCTAACAGCCATAGTATCGAAATGACTCAAATGGGAAACAATCAAGATTTTATGGCATATACTTAAACGAAAGAACAAAATTAATATTTTTCAAATACTTCTTTGGTGAAATTTTTTCATGTATAATTATTAAGTATTAAAATATGTAAGTAAAAAATGCTAAAATATTAATTAAATATAAATCAGTTTTAAAATAAAAAGTTTATTAAAATTAATAAACTGTCAAATAGTAATATTAAAATATTTATATATTAATGATTGTTTATTTTGATTACTGCGTACGTGTAAACTTGTTTATATGTGATAGTAGTACGTTGCACTAAATACTCATGCCGAAACTTCGGTGGTAAGTAGCGCGAGTGTATCAAGTGTCAGACACAATTACGTGCAGGAGTTGCGAGTATCGGTCCGTAATTGTCGAGAATCTCTATTCGCGATAACCTGTTGGACTTCGATTAAAGGCTTCACGACCTAAATAACAACCTTCTGTTACGCTCTATGCATTTCTGCGTATTTAAAAAATACAAGTGTAAACGTACTCCTCTATGTAATAAAAAAAAAAATGCTGCATACTGCAATAATAAATGCAAATTTTAAATATTATTAATTTGATACATGTAATAATGCATTAAGATTTCTTATATGGTTTACATATTTTTTCTATTTCATAATCAATGTTTAAGTGTATTATGTGTAAAGATAATATATAAATCAATTCTTATTAATAAAAAAGTTTTGTTTTCGTTTCCAAAACTATTCCATTCCTTTACCCAAGATCTCAATTACTAGAGACATAACAATAATATGAATTAATAATTAACAAAAATTCAGAAAAAATTTAATTTTTAAATTAATTTATCGCTCAAAATTTTAGAAAAATTCACTTTCAAAATACATGTAAAAGTCTTCTTGAATTTAATAAATATTGAAGTTGACGAGAATTAATTAATAGGTAGGTACGAACACACGCTAAAACGCTGAGAGACCTGACATTAATTTGGTCTATGCGCGTGTGCTTCCACAATGAGCTCCTTGAAAGAACAATGAATGTCAGTAATCCTTCAGTTTGAGTGACGTCTTTAATATCGCACTACGATAATCGTATTATTGGAGTTGAAAGAGCAATTAATTCATCGCAGCTCAATAGTTCTATTAAAATTCATGGAAAATATTACGAAAAATAATGCACGTATTAAGATATATATGTGTAATGTGTAATCATAACAGCGCTTGTCTTTTCTTAAAGTAATTAATTATTTTGAACAGAGAATATGTCAAATTGATATTTCGCTAAAGTAAATAAAAATATATTTTATCATTAAAATTTACATCTTGTGTGCATTTTAAGTAGTGTGTTTATGAAATATAAACATATTTTATTGTCTGTATGTATTATGTAAGTAGAAATTAAAAAAAAACCACTGAATATTTCTATTCACACAAATACAATCAATTGTTATTGTGTTACTATTGCAACTTAGGAGAACCTGCATATTATACCAATAAAAAGTACATATATTGTACACTATCGTCTTGAATTCTAAAATGGATCACAAAACAAAGTAGATTATCCGTTAAGATCATAGTCTCTTCTATAATTAAAAGAAATCGCTGTTATTCGATATTTTCGAGATTATCTCATTTTAAAACTCTTTAATGTTATTTCATATTGAATGTGTGTGTTTTTCACGGAATTTACGTTTAGATAGATTTTATAACACATTAAAAAGAAAGATTTAATTTGCACGAGACGATATACGGAGATTATTCAGAAATATAATACTATAAAATTTTATTTCTGTGGATGTTCATAAACCTGTACGAGTATCTTTACTCCCTTTCCCAGCTCGAAGCTTGTTATCGACGATGTGTACACGGCACGTGATCACAACAGCGACTTCTGAAACAGTAGAAGTCGGCTGCCTAGTTGCAGAACTTGCTGGAGTACCTATCTATCCGAGAACCCGCATTTTCATGTGGAAGGCGTACCTATTTCCAGTTCGCTGTCGCGATTCGCATTTCGTGCCCGACGATATCTCCCGCAGATGCAAAACTAGATGCGCCGCAAACTTGATTCTCTACCGCTCTTACGGATTGTCACGCGGGTTACATCGAGAGTTGACGAAGTCGCGCTCGCTTCGACGGAAAACTTGACAGTGAGAACTTCGACGTAATCTCAAGATTCCGTGAGAATCCTCTTGATCGAAGTTCCACAGAAATGTAAATAGCATTTTCATCGCGTTCACTTTTTTGCCGGGGGTTCTTTTTAAAAAGAACTAATTAATTTATGAAAAAAAAGTTATCTGTATAATCTCTTCAGTCTCAAGTGTCAGAGTGTTCCGTAAAGATCGTAACTTCAGATTCCTGAGATCACACTTTTTGAGATAAAAACTCTAATATCAAAATGTCGAGACAAAAAGATTTAAAGTTGATAAATCAAATTGTCCAGAATGCACGTGCTCAGATGTGGCACATCGCACAGTAGCGAAGATGTCTCTAAATAGGATTTTTATTTTTCATATAGATTTTGCATTATCTTCACTATGCAATGTGCCATGCCTGAACAAGCGAATTTCGAACAATTTAATTTGTCAACTTTAAACCCTTCTCAAAGATTGCAGTCTCGATATTTTGGTATTAGAATCTTCGTGTCAGGAATCTACTCTTAAATGTTATAGTCTTTACAGGGAACTCTGTATACACTAATTCGCATATAAGCAGATAAGCTTAATTCGCAGAAATTATAGTATATTACGCATTATCCGCGTAATCACGACAGTGACAGCAACTATAACTAATAACTTGTTATTCGCACATAACAGTTCCGCTCTTATTTAGTTGGTACTTAAACGTGTATTCCGCAGTCGAAATAAAGGACAACGCTACTTTGCTCTTGTTGCAACTCTTATCGCAGCTCCCGCGCGAAACCGACTCGTTCCGACAAAGCGGCGAGTAACGTAGAGAGGTAAAGAGAATTAAAAGGTATCTCGTTGGGGCGTTCAGGTTCCCGCAAATTAAGTTTTCGCGCTAAACGCGTCGCTTTCCGACACTTTTCGCCGCGAAATTCGCTGCACGAAGCGAATGTTCGTCCGGAGGCCACATCCGCCGAGATGTGAGACTTTTCGAGCTTTTTCGGTATTAATGACACGTATCGCGCGTGAATGGAACACCCTCGAGAGTTCCCTTTCCCATTTTTCAACAAAGAAACGTCTTATACTATAAAAGAACTATGGCAGGCCCCGTGAATTCATTTTATAATCCTTTCACTTCGAGCATACGCAATTGTGAACGCACAGAGTTTTAGGGCCCTTCGGAATTGTTGCTTTTCAATTTATAGACATGTCATGAATTATAATTTAAGTCTTTTGAGATTCTCCTGAATGGATCTGAATTTCAAGTAATAGTAAAAAGACGATAAAAGTAACTCGAATATTGTCGAAGTTAGATGTGTCATTAACTTTCAATAATCAACATTTCGATTGGAAAAATAAGCTGTTGAACTTCCCAATGCTCTTAGATTCCAAATTTTTAATATCACAATTAATGAGAAATAATCCCTTGATACCTTTTCCCATAAAAAGAACGACACGATTGTGGCATCGTTTAGGGAAAGAAAAGAGAAGCGCATAAAAAGGAACGTCATAGGAAACGGCGCCATTATGGCTAGCCAAAGGCAATATTTTCGCAAATACTATCTCTTTATGAGCTCGTTCAGCACATCTTCGAGCAGAATGCATATTCACTAATACGCCATTATTCCGTAATCCAACTTTATGCGATGCCATATAGGTAATTATTCTTCTTCGCTCAACAAAAATCAATATAACTCGATGATTGTTGTATGATAATTGACAAGTTCGACGTTTTTAGTTATTGCTAAAACTATTGCATTTCTTGAAGAGTAAAGCAAACAAATGATTATGATTCGCGCAAAGCTTAATAAATGCATTTCTTTCATACCAAGTGCATTGTACGTATATGGATTCGCAATCTCGCCGAAGAAGAATAAGAGACAAGACAAACGATGGAGAAAGCGGCAAAACTGCGCCACACGTTTAAGAGCGTGACAGGGGATTACCGTGGGAGAAGGAGAGATAATGGCGTCCCCGAGGCTGGCCAAAGGCGACACTTTACTACTCCCGACGACTTTACGGGGTTGCCTCGTACATCTCTCTGCGCGCACGATGTATGCGACCATTAATGAATTGAGCCAAGACTGCATTGTACTCCTCCGCGAGGACGGATTTCAGGGGAGGAAACGGCGGATGGAGGGATGCTCTCGACATTTTCCCGCCAAGAGCAAAAGGAGCCCCTTCCGTCCGCGAATTATTGCGCAATAAAGCTGTAATGTCGGCCGATTTCGCGTCGAGCGTCGCGAAAAACTGACTCGATTGCGATCCCTAAGTGGTATTCGGCAAAAAATCCGAATGGGTGACCTCGCTCGCACAGTTTTTCCCGGAGACGCGTAAAACTTGTTCCATGTTGCTTGATGTGGCAAACGTACGTCAGAGCGAGCTATCGAAATGCAAACGGTTTTATACTTGAAGAATTTGCTCATTTCACTTTTAAAAACATCAAATTTGAATTCAATTAATTGTATGAGTTTTTTGTCTCTTACATTAGCTTGCGTTTGATTTTGCAAATCGGAGACATCTGTTTGCTCCCTCATTTCGGAAATCGTTCGGCAATTCATCTCGGAATTAATCTCGGTGCTCGAAGATTACGTAATTCAAGTTAGCTCCACTAGCTCGTATCTCAGATTGCAATGTCGAAGGCAACATTTATTGTCTCCAAGACATATTCAATCAAACATGAATTTTTCTCATTCAATTATCTCGCTCAAAACACATTTTCAGAAGAGCATGTGATTTAAGTAAAAACAGCCATTCATTTTACTATTCGAGGAAGCAGCTTCTATAAACGCAGGACGCGTAAATTTGCAGCACGTTATAGCGTAACTTCGGCTTGGTTTCCACCAGCCGGACGGTTGTAACCATAAATTACCGCATGCTGATACTAAGCGATGCACATGACGTATGCATACGTACATCGATTGTTACGGAGTTCAATGGTGATCTAATTTCGGATCAGGAGCAAAAGTTAATGAGCATCGGGCATCGAAAGAATAAACAATCGAGCCCCGTTCAATCCGCAGTATCGCGCGTGATGTGAATTTCGGATAAAATATTTCAGACCCTTTGTTCGTTTTACTGGTCCATGCATAATGCGTACCAATCTCCCGCTCTTTTTTTCTGAGCACAATAGGCAACGTCGAAAGGAACGGTCTCGATATTGATTATGCGATTCGCAGACGAAACAATGGTTTTCGCGAATTATTGAGCAATAAATAGGTCGGGGCAATATGTCAAGCGCGCGCGATAAACGACGGGAATTGCGAGACCGCGGGTTTCTTTTCATCCGAAACGTGTCTCCCTTTGTGCGGGAAATACATCAGCTGACAAAGAAAAGGGGAGTCGCGTTTCAGCGCGATGGAAGATGCTGTACGAGCTTAGTCTTAATCATCTCGTAAAGGAATGATTTTTCTTGAGAGCGATCTCAGCATCGACTTTAATGCATTATTATTGTTTGCTCAGAGAGATTGATTTGAAGAGTTTGAAATCTACCAACAATAAACATATTTTATTAATTATTAAATTAATCACCGTCATTAGCAATTTATTGTTTTTAAAAAAATTGTATAAATTCTGCAGACAATTATAAAATAATTAATTTTACAAATCTCATTCTCCTTTAGCATTAAAAAAGTAATAGATACATTTGGTCTCATCTTACATCGAACAATCATGCGAATCATGGTTCATCTTACAAGTTCGACCGCGTCAGTTGGATTTAACAGCACGAGGGGAGTCGTTAAATGTAACTCCGACGAGTTCCTGTTTCACGGGCACCCGCGTAATCATTATACGTCGGCAGAAGGTAACGCCTAGGGGAGCCCATTACGAGTTTCATAAATTGTAGGGCAGACCCCTGAGAGTAATCTTAAATAACCGGGTACGAAAACGGCCTCTAGCCGAGAGACTTAGGTATCGCTGTAGCAAGGACATTCCACGCCGCTTCACGACAGCATTTACTTGGATAACGTTGCTTAAGCAACGTAGTATACATATATCGATCGAAAAACAAGGGAGGACATCTGCCTATATCTCTTGGCTGTAAGTAGCATAAGGGTATTCTGTGTAATAAGGTAAACGGCTTAAAAGTTATTTTAGTGTTACAGAACAGAACCAGGATAATATACTGCATAAACACTTATGCATATTTGAGATAAGCAATATTCTGTATATATCAGTTGTAATATTTACAAAATAATTTCCTAATTTAATAGATAATAGATTTTTTTTAGTATTAGGCTTAATAGATTAGGCTAGTAGTTTTTAATAGACTTAGATTAATAGAATCTTCATTCTTGAAGTAGCATTCTTTTTTTATTCGCCTTTATTTTCTATTAAAATTTAATTTTCATTAAATTTTAATAGAAAATAAAGGCGAATAAGAGTTAGCTTTTACATCACTGTAAAAAAACAATCTATAAAGTTATTTAAATATTACTTATATACTTTTTATAATCGCTAATATTCTAAGATTATCCTGATACTTCTTTTATCTACAATACGAGTTAGTAATTATGCGTGACAATCCAAAACAGAGTTCACGCCATTTCCAGAGTAAACATGTATGACGAACCTCAATTTACACCGGCATGATATATATCGGATCGAAATGAATTTAATTAATACAATTCCGGTCACGCGCAAACACCACGCACGCAGATATTCGTTACCACCGAGGGTGCGTCTCCCTCTCGCGTCATATTATGTTTGCGCAAACAAGCAGAAATTCGGACTGCCCCCTAATATCAAAATGCTCCGAATATCAGTACCCGGCGTATTGTTGCGGCAATATTGCGTCGAATTAAATGAGCACAAAAGGTGATTTTCGCGTGAGCTATGCATATGTACATAATTCCGAGAGCACAAGAAAACATACGCTAAAATGTACAATTAAGTGGCATTAATCGACTGGAAATAATGTCGAAATAAGGGTTGCCCACAAAAACCCCTATTTCAATTTTCATGCATTTTTTATTTCTACTTTTTACATTACTTTCGTAGCTTATCCCTGATTCCATAAGATCAAGTCGGCACATCGAGGGAAAGAGGAAATTATCTTTTTAGAAGTGCACGTGCGCCGTAAGGTAAGATATGTAGGCGTTGTTCCGCGCGAGATGCGAATATCGATCGGCAGACACATAGACACGAAGAATTCCCTATAACGATTTCACGGAGGGAGCAGCATCCCCAACTTCGAGACGTTACAGATGTTCGTGGCGAGCATGTCGGATATCTTTGTAAGAAACACTATACACGCTAGCTTTTTCCGATATTTTCTTACAACTACGTACCCATTATTCATGAACATTTACTTCAGATTTGAAAGATTTCGTTGTTTTAAATAAGTAAATAATGTAATAATAAATTAGATTAAGATTGAAACGTATAATTATTTATATATAATATAAAAATATTAATATATAAATATTATTATAAAATTATAATAACAGTGCAATCGCGTATGCATTTCCTGTCACATTTATAAATGCATACTGCTTGGCATTCATCGATATTTTATAATTCTAGATTATTAGATTTATACTACGTGCAATAAAATCATTTTTAATATTGTATAAAAGAGATAATCGCGAATATGTCTGTCACTAAAAAAAAATACCAAGTATTAAAAAATAAGAAAAAGACACAAAGGACCGTATAAAAAAAGGACGAAACTACTCTTAATTAAAATTTAATAATAGAAACGATACTTTGTTTTGAATTATTTGCAATTCGGATAGTAGGTTCGCCTTATAAGGAAAGTATCGACCGAAACCAGGGAATTCTAGTCGAATGTTTTTATCCAAGCCAACCATTCTCGAATTTTCCTTCTAGTCGCTTCCTCCCTTTCTGAGAAAAGCAACTCGATCGGACAGCATCACGTGAACCTTACCTCCCTTCGAGAGCCGACCCTTCCAGCCTATTACACTCCATTTTTTCGTGTCAAGATGATCCTTAGGGAAAGAAGAAAGTCCGGAAAGTATCTTGAAGAATACGTAGCATTTTACAAGATTTAAATATAATCATAGAGAATGACACAAAGTTGAAGAATTTTAATATCGGACGTTATGTCACGTATTATGAGTAATTTCTTTTAAAAATGATAAATTATATTGAAAAAAAATTTTGTACAGACAAGTAAACCGTTTAAAAAAATACTGATTGTTAGAGAGTCAACGGCAAAATCGTGTCGATCGAAATCCTATAAGCCGGAGGCTACATGTACATTTGTTCGAAAGTTTTTATTGCTCCTATGGAAAGTGTCATTTGATCGAACCTGAAGTACTCAGACCTTCGACGCTCAGTCACCGGATGTTTTGCGTTCTCGATATTTTCTAGCTCGGTCAGCTCACTGCCACAAAGTAATCACGATTGTAAAAAAGGGATAGAAGTCATAAAGTTAATTTTTCTTAAAGCATACGTGAAAGCTGTAAATAATTATGACTTATGTGAGTATTGTAATATCTTTTCTCATTCCTTCTTTTTTTATTCCCATCTAATTAAATTAATTATTATTTAGCCGATTAACTATTTTATTTTTTATCGATATTCCAAAAAACATTTTTATTCTTGTGTTCCATAATTGAGTTTTTAATTAAGTGATGTAACATTATGATTAATGGTAATTTTTATTAGTCAATTATTCTATTATTTCAATAAACAAATAGTAGTTTGGCTATGGATATTTGGATAATCGATTGAGTGACTGATCGTTAGATGACAAGTTAGAGTAGTTTGCATACTCTAGAATATTGAATCGATCAAATACACAATTGCACGTTCGCAATATTATCAGTAAAGCATTACTAATCAATCATATTCGTCATTGGTCAGCTCACTATAACAAAGTGATCATGATTGTAAAAAAGAGGTAGAAATAATAGAGTTAATTTTTCTTAACACATGGAAACTATAAATATGACTTATGTGGGTATTTTAAGATTTTTTTCATAACTAATTGTCAGAATTTGAAAATTAAGTAAGTTTAAGAAAATTAATTTTCTAAAGAATATCTGAATTTAAAATTTTTTAAGTAGAAAATTACTATGTTAACTGTTAAGCAGATACCAACCAACTAAAATTGCGTATTAATAATAATAATGGTATTTAAAATACGCAGTAATATATTATTGAAATATATAACTAAGAATTATTGGTTTATAAATCCATAAATAGATAGATTAATAATATTTTAAATTTTACTTGTCAAGTATGATAACAAATTTGCATTTTAAATAATATGACAATTCCATAAATTTTTACTCAGTTTTATTTAAAGAATGAAATTAAAAAAATATATTTATATACTCTTGACAAGTAAAATTTTAAATATTATCATTAATCTATCATTAACGAGAACTATAAAAGATAATTCATATATAAAGAAAAGATGGTAAAAAGAATGGCTTAAAAACTGTCGCCTTTCTTATTCGTAATTTGTCTCGGATGTTACTTCCGGATGCAGATGAAGCGATACAAAACTAGTTTAAGCCAGGAGATTTAATTAAACGATAAATACACTACGTTAGCGGTTGAATCCTCTTTGCCTCTTCCATGCTACGCGCAATTCGTTACATGTTGTGGAAGACGACCGAGCCCGTTTACATACTGTGTTTTTTTCCGTAACGTAGTACGCGCGTATCGCTTATTTCACAGGTAATGGAATCTAAATTCGGCTGACGTTCCAATGTAATGGATCTAAATAGGCGGCATACGCCGTGCGGCATTACGACAATGTAGCGCATTGAGAATCATCTTGACATTAAAAAAAAAGAGAAGTAAAATAACCGCGAGCCATTACAAAGCTGCACCCAATAAATTCCATTGAAGCCATGCGATCGCGCGATCGGTCTTCGACTTTGCTCTCCAAGAGGCAAAAACAATGATTACAATCTGCATTGAAAAAATGAAAACGTATAATAAGATGTACATGTTTCTAAATTTTCGATCTATACAACATTATCGAAAAAACTGTAATTTTCAGATGCAAAAAATTCGTATCTCAAAAATGATAAAAATAATTATATATTAAATTAATTAAAAATAAGAAGCTTCTTGAAAGAGAAAAGTAAATTTATATTATTAACCTAATTAAAAATTATGACAAAAATAAAAAATTTATAACGAAAAACAGCACCGATGTATATTATATTGCTATAAAATTAAAATTTTTAATTGTACAGTGACTACGTCGGTGTATAATTTGTCGTACGGAGTCTAGTTAAACTGCGACGCTTAATTTGGGGTTGCTGTTTAATTCCACAGCAAGTCAAAATGTTTAATTAACCGCTCGATGAAACGTTACTTTGAAGCGATCATACGGAACGACGCCCGGTTGCATTCATTATTTAGCGGCACAAGGTGGCAGACGCGTAGTGTGAGAGACGCGTCAAACAGTGGGATTATTAATTAAGCGAGACGCAGAGGGACAGTAAAACTTAACTAGAAGTTATCGTCGACTCGAAAACTGTTAGATCGTACCATGACTGCGACTCGAGTTTGCGAGCATTAATCCGTTGAGTATTTGCATTATAAACACTGTAATAATAATGTAATATAATGCATCGCTCGCGCAAATGTATTATTGTGCAAAGCAATTATCGTAATGTAGAGTCGATGCTTATTTTATATGACCTTTAATAACGATTATTAATCGCTTTCTGCTTAATTGCTTTTCCAGAAGTCCCCGAAATAACGTGTAATTTTTCACGACGTTTGCGGATTAATTATATCACACACGCGTTGCTCAAAAACCGACAGTTTTGAATGACACAATTTTCCATTTTTATGAATATGTTCAGATATCGATTCGCGCGAGGTAATTCTGCACGATGATAAAACCATAACAAATGATCGTAGAAATACGAATGCCATAGCGAGCTATATCAGATTATTAATTAAGTCGGAGCGTTAACGGGTGGTTCGGTGAACCGCGAGGACGAAGCTGGAAAATTATTATGGAATAGCGAGAAACCGACGATGCGAATTAGCGCTCGTTAAACGTGTACGTTTCAACATTTGGGAGCGCATAAAGAGACAACTGGCAGATGTGTCAGGCTTTGTCTGCGACTCTCTTTTTCTCTGTTTCAACATTTATTTGACGTTGATATAAATGTCACGTAGGACATCGATTCGATCGAGGTTGATTCTAGATAAATTGTTTACGCGCGAGATAATTCTCCAATATTTAATGCCTCGCTGCGGAAGATAATTGTCATGAATTACGCATTCGTATGCTGCGAATATATGCTTCGTTAGGTAAATTACAAGTCAAAAGGAAAACGCTTGTATATTACCTGTAGCTTTTAACATACATATATTTGCTAAAATGTCTAATAAAATGGCAATCATATAAAATGATACTTTGATCACTTCACGGAGTTTCTTTTTTATTGTAAAATGCAAAATCAACATTAAGTACATCCATATTTCATCTCTGGTTAAGTAAAGTACATAGTAAATAAATCGTAACGCGTGAAATAAAATAACACTCGGAAACACATCTGCAAAAACATTATTACCATATATCTTTTAAAATAAATATAAATACACAGATGTTAGTGTATTTATGAGTGAACGGATTGAAAATATTAAATAACTATTACTTATATTGGAATTGTATGAGAATATTGTGTACGTAAGCGGAAATGCATTTAACGAAACTCTCGTCAAATGCTGTTCGCTTTGCAGGCGCACGAGTTTTTCCTCGCAAGTGCATCTCAAAAAAGGCACGATGTATCCCGATGCGCCGACACGGCAACAATAATTCAGAACTTCGCAGCGGCGCGCACATCGCGCGTTTTGCGGAACTATAAATCACAGGTCGAAGGAGCGCGGGAATACCGGAATGATGAATCGCTCGCTTAAGCCTGAATCCTGTATAGGTCGGCTGGATGAGAGACGAAGTAATAGGGCAAAATATTTCCTGACGAAAATTAATATTCTCAAGTGTGATAATATAAATTCTCCGCTTTTATGCAAAAAGATTCGATTACAATATTAATTGCTGTAAACAATATTAATTGAATTGTCAAAATATTTTATAAAAATTTACAATTTGATTTTGAATTGATTAGAAACTATGCTTGTAATTCTTTTTTATATCAAAAATTTCTCCAATATAAATATCGATAGGTTCTCTGATATAAATATTCAAGCTAATAAAATATAATACGCAGAAAAATATGAAGTATGCTATTGCGATTTAATAGATCGAGATTAATCAGCAAAACAAAAGCATATTTAAACATGACCAAATATAAAATTATTTGTGGATTGTTTTTCCATTTCATTGGAACGTGTTGGGAAATTTTGGGTATAAAAATCCGGAAAAATCCGCTTCATACTATTATAAAACGGATCAAATTGGTGTGCCGCGTTGCTATCTGAATATTTTTTTATATTTCTCTCGATGCGAAAATAATGCGAATCGAGGTACACGCGTTACGATATGTCGAAACGGATAGAAAAATTAAGGGCGCCAGTTAAATATACAATATCGCGTGAGATTGATTTGCAACATGTACCACTATTATACGATACGTAATAACGCCACCGTGCCGCGGGCATGACATATCGAAACCCCCAATTCATGACACAACTGTCCAAGATAACGTGAAGGGAACAGAATGTAATTTAATGCGTTCCGGCGAGTTACGAGATACGCAATGTTTCAATCGAGTAAGCAATTACAATAAAAGCGACATCTTCAATTTTGATAAGGATTCCCTATTTGTTAAAGAGAAAATAACAATTATTCATCGCTTGTTTCAGCCTATTACGGTCATTTAATCACTTCAAAAGTTCGTTCAAAATTGTCTTGTCTTTTTGAATATCTGAGATATTATTCGCTTCATTTCGTTTTTATAACTTTAAAGAGAAATATACACAGGTGTGTCAACGCATCTGTGCCATGATAGTCCGGGTGTGTCCGATACATTTGAATTGATATTTTCTCTCTAGCGAGAGAAAAGTTCTAGGATGCGAATATCGAAAAGCAACAATATCTCGCGAATAGTTCATGAATGAAGCGTCATATAAAAACGTAGCTTCCGATACAGGGAGCTCCATTTTGATATCCGTGTTCATAAAGGACAGCTGTTGGGCGCCAGCTGCTCATGTTATTACTTTCGCGGAGCTGCATAGCCGCGATATTGAGCTCCAGGCAAACGCCGGAGAAAATTGGCAAGAGACGCTGCTCCTGTTTCCCTATTTTCGACTTCAAGCCGATTAAGTCATTTTGCGCCGAGCGTGTTAAGAGCCACTAAAATACCGAAACATTCAGTGAACATGGTTGAGAAGATTGGTCGGCTGTAATTCCCGTTCAAATTCTCATCAAAATTGTGTTACAATTTCGCCATGTAAAACTGACTTGAATTTCCACATTTCCAGAGAGACAGAGAAAAAGAGATTCAATAATCGTATTCATATTATTATATATAAAACATTAAATAACATACTATAAAATATGTAAATTTATTCAAAATGTTAAATCAGAAAATGTTAAAAAACACAACATTTATAAAAATATCTACTATCACAATTTATGCGAATATTTTTACCTCGTAATTATAATTTTATACGAAATTCGAGGGTGAAATTTTTGGCGCTATAATTCTTCGCGTTAACGTAAAATATACCAGTGAAGTGATTTAATAAGCGAAATATAAATTTAGCGAACATTTCTTCACTGATCGAATCGCTGCTTTAAACTTCTAGTATTCGTCACGCTATTCCCATGATACGCTCCTGGTAAGAGCTACCTGTTGATCCAGCTTGAACGGGCAGGTATCTTCGGTTACCTTACCAAGATATAACGAGCGTGATGTATCCTTTTATTCACCAGCACTTTCGTGCACCGGTACTCTCACTAGGCCAATGCATTTGATGGAAAGTACAAGTCTATCGGTTCACTCGTTGGAAGAACAATTTCGATCTGTGAATGCGCTATGAGTCGAACATTCAAATAAAATATTTTATTCTTCTCTTAAGCAATATAGTATGACACATTTTCTTGCGAAATTCTATTAATATCTTCTTAAGGTTAAAAGTAAAATAAATGTTTTTCTGCTTTATTTGTATATTTCAAGATTAATTAGAATGTTTTAGTTCTACAAACTATAAACGAATATTATTTCAAATGTGATTTCAGAACATTTTAAATAAAGTATACCATATTTCAAACTAAGTAGTGAAGTATTGCTTTATTGTGCACTTTGTTTTTTACCACATCAGTGAATGTATCCAGCAACCTTTAAACAGACCGTAACTTCTTCCTCGTAATCTCTCTTGCAAAACTTCGATATCAAATGCCATTTCGCATAGTATTAGATTCTTGAGAGAAAATCAATTCGCGCTCGCATATATTTACAAGCCATTTAAATTTTGTGCAAGATTCGATTAACAAAAAAGTTTAAAACATTAAATATTAATTAAAAATCTTTAACAAAAAAAAATAGAAAAAGAGAAATTATATCAAAATTAATTTAAACTCGAAGTACTTCTTCAACTAAATCATTTTTACGATAAATTTGTACATGTAAATATAGATTTTTAATTTTTGCACTAATCCTAAATTTACACATTTTCCATAAGTTTCTATCTTGGTCATTTTAGTAATTAAATTCCGAATTAAAATTTTATTAAAATAAACAATGCTCTTAAAGGTTAATTTGAAAAAATCGTAAAGTAAAATAGATAGATAGTCAAATAGATAGATTATAAAGTGGATAGAAAAATAGAGAAAAAAATCTTGATCGAAAACAACATGATATTATGCAAGAAATGATAAACCCACGATCAAGTTTTGCCGACAAATCACATTTAAGCAGAACTGAAGCATTGTTTCCTGCTCCACTAGAAATACAGCACTGTCGTAAATCGCTTTGGATTATACTGCCAGTACTCGTTTGCCGATATCGAAATAGTCTCTAATCGTTCATGCGGAAATTTAATGAATTCAGCGTTTTGCGATCGCTACTTTTATTTTCCACCGCGATTGCTGCCACGCAACATCAATTTATATCCATTTCTGCGGTAACGTTTAGATAATATCCAATGACGTTTTTTTCGATATGCAAAACTTATACATCTTGACATAATGATGCAAAATATGAAACAACGTATTCGCACATTGTGCAAATAAAAAGAAATACAGATGCAAAGAAAAATGGAAATTTTCAACGTCGAATTTTCTATCCCTTATTCAATCCTTTCTCTATCCCTACGAAATTCGTCGAAAATCTTTTAAAATTCGAATTTTTCTTAAACTGAAAGATTTGCAGCCCCTGATATTATATTACGTGAAACGAGATTTGCAACACGATCATGGAATTTGGAAACGAGCCCGGTCACGGACGTATCTCTTTCCTTCCTTCTACTTTCAGTATAAATTTTAAGTCGGCGAGTGTAAAATTTTTTATTCCTCCACTGTTGGAAAATCACGGTCCTCACGAAATACTATCAAGAAGACACTAGAGAGAGGAAGATTTTTATTTTATATAGTATTGGGACTTTTTATAGTCACCTGCCAACCCTTGTTCGAATCGAATAGATAGGTATTTTGTGACTCGCCGCTGAGATATTTCTCACGGGAAGGGAGTTCTTCTAGCGAAACCATTCTGCCGTTGCGAGGATTCATGTTCAATGAAACGCCTCGGAAATACATCGCCTTCAAAGGTATGCAATTTCCGCGTAGAGAATAAATTTATAACGCAATCGATATGTTTGTCGTCAGATCAGTTCGTACATAAATTTTATGTTTTCGAAAATATTTATTATATAATTAATAAACATAAAATAAAATCAATCGATACTCATCATAGACAGTCAAGTAACTGTAATATGTTTCACATAAATATTAACAACAGTTTCGTTATTTGTCTAATAATATTTTTATTGGCAGCCATTAGATAAATAATGCACTTTTGTAAACTGTTTTAACATCCTATAACTTTGACATCAAATTTTAACAAACAGAAGTCTGAGCGAAGTTGTCCATAATTTACGATAACTTTTTTCGAGGAGAAAGTAAAATATAGTATATGTGGCTTTTCTTTTACATTTTACCCCACGTCTCATAGAAATAAAAAGAACGCAGGAATTGGAGCGAATCGTAAAACCAGGGAACTGTACCCCGAATGCTTCATCCAAAATTCCATGAGGAATTCTAAAGTTTTAAAATTTATTATAAAATAAAATACAGATTGATGGAGAAAAAATGGTTCTGCTTTAAAAAATATATATGCGATTATATATACTTTTTTGTTATCTTTCTTAGTATTGATTTTTATTATACAAATACATATGTAAAACATGATATGTACATATTATCTAAAAATGTGTGAATTTGAAATATATTTTTATATAATAAAATGAGATTAAATATTAACTTCTGTCAAAAATTTTTCAACAATATTTAGATAAATTGATTCAAATGTTGTAAAAAATTAAACAAAAGGAAATTAAACAAAAAGGAAGACTTCATTTTCAAAACAAAGACGGCATTTTTCTAAAATCTTTTCCTGGTCTCTCGAGACAAAATATACGTATGTCAGCTATATTTTGCATAGAAGAGCGTGGAGCACGAGTGCAAAAGGTGCTTTGATGAAAAGTTAAGAAAGGAAGATCTTTCGACGGATCGTGATGGATTTCTTCTTCTCTCGTAAAAAAAGGACGACGAAGGAAAGCGGTAAAGAAGTGAGAAGATGCCGATGAACCAGAAGATGATCGCGGATTGCCACGAATCCGTACAAGAATGAATAGTATTTTTCTCGGCTTTCCTTCCACGTCTTATTAAATCTTCTCGCTTCTTTCCGTTGTACATTTATTTTATCCCGCTCTTTCGCGCTACTCGTTTGCATAGTCGGAATTGTTCTCAGAAAGGAATTTCAACCTTTTATCCATATTTCCCAGATTGGAGGATTTGTGGTAATAGCGTACTTAGTCAACTGTAGCCATAGACAAAACAATCAAATTTTAAATGAATGTAAATTTTATTTGAAATTAAAGGTAAAACTACTTTTGATATAGCAATCGTAAACAGTCGTAAATTTTACACGTTTTGTCAACTGACGCTCAGCAAAATGAAATCGATTTTCTTCACTCAGAAAGCGTTTTAGGATATTTGAGGCAAGAATTTCAATAATTACGATATTGAAAACAGGGGAAAACACCATTTATTTGACAAACCCCGCAGACTGTTACAAATTCAGCAGCAGGGTCTCTTTCTCTCCACTATTTTTTTCTGATTCTTATTCGTTTCACTTCCCTAACACTCTCACCGAATCGCGCCCTCGTTTACCATTCCGGAAATGTTTCTCTCGAATTTCTCCCCCAAAGAGTCACCCTATCGTGGCTCCCTATTCTCCATTCGAAATGAATTTTACACGGCCGTGAGAAGCCGAAGAGAACGCGAGCTATCTCACGAAGGGAAACACGATGCCGAGTCCCCGATTTAGAGTCGCGAACTGAAAGTTACCGCTGACTTCTCGCCTAAATCTTCCCTGGATGAGCGCTCGCGAGCAAATTAGGGTCAAATCCACGATTAGAGATGGTAATTACGGAGCAGTGAAAATTAAAGCTATCTCTAGCATTAAATTAAAGACGTCACTTATTCCATTTTCCACAACTTATATCGTTATATTTTAAATATTATCTTACATCAATCTTCAAACAAACGTTTTTCACTCTTATGCCGTATGGACGCTACTTGCAACGATATCTACGTTAATATTCATGCAAAATTAGAATTCTTATTTCTAGCATTTATGTCGTTTACCACGAGTTCTTATTTATAATTAAATTATAAACGCACTCCTTTGTTCAAAAAACATACATAGGTAGTAGATATACTGTGTCAACATGCGCAGTGGGTATACCTGCAAACTTCACTTCTCAAAAGTTAATCGTAACTGAAAACTGGACTATGGCGAGCATACATTCGTATCAAATATTTCATAGTGTTTGCGCGAAGTACACGCGTTACAGATTTATGGACATCGAAGTAGATTCTTCTTGTTTCGTATAAAGTACTAAATATACTCGATATATCCGATTGATCCAAGCGGTAGCTGAAACCTGCCGATATAATCCCGTTTTCCCGACATTATTCTTCTTTTATTACTCGCATTTTGTGTGTCTGGTAAAACAAGAAAGAAAAAAAGATAAAAAGAAAGAGAGAGAGAGAGAGAGAGAGAAAATCAAAAATATCTCATAATTCCTTTCATAAATACTCTGATCGATGACATTACACAAGGATAATTGTAATAAAACCTGATAACCACATACATCCTGTACATATAATTTCATTTATTAATGTAATAGATATTTTTCTTATAAATTATCGAATAATATCTAATAAACACAATTTAATAAACACTATTGCACTAACAAAAAAATCGTTTACAAATAAATAATAATAATCCCACGTAATATAAGAGAGAAAGAAAAATGTGTGATTAAAATAAAAGAAATAGATAATAAAACACAATATAGAAATAAAAATGAGTTTAAGAATCGAGAATGTGACTTTAAGAAACATGTAGAGTTTCTGCACGAGAACTTCACGAGACTTTTTCGTTTTGTAATCGTAATCAAACATTGTTCCAGAATACGTAGAATCGCGATTTAGCAGAACATTCTAAACCGCAAGGCATCGTCACGATCGGCAACGATCTCTCGTTGATTTACAACTTCCAAATGCGAGTTTGGGAGCCATAAATCGCAAACGAGTTCGCCCTACACACTACGTCTCATCAGTCGTCACGACGAACTTCACTTGACACCATTTCGCGTTTTGTCTCGCGCCCTTTTAGCACGCGTGTGCTCGCCGGCTGTGAACTGTAAAAGATCTTTCATCCCCCTCGTCGTCACCTTCATACTTTCCAAGCCCGACGGGTTGTCGCTTCCCGTCACTGTTCTTTTTCTCACTAGTCTACTTTAGTACGCATTAGATTAACGAGCAAGCGCTGGTTCGCTAAGTTTTACTTCTACGAGATCCTTTTATTTTTCTACGCGTTTTCTTGTCCTCCTGGCGCAAAAATCTATAACTACAGCTAAGAAACAATGTAAAGAGATTGCACATTGATATCATGTCAAAATGTATGTGTAAAATTTAGAAATGTATATTATATGATTAAATAAAATAAAAAATAATAAAAAATATTAATTGTGTATAACAAACAAAAATAACTGGATTAGTACTTTAAAAACTGGTGCAAAGATTGGAGAAATTTAGATTTATTTACAAGAGATGGAGAAAGAAGAGAAGTTATTAAAGCTCATAAATTTCCTAGCGCATTGTGCCCATATAATTCCATTTCAAATGCGTTTTCCATGTATTATAATCGATAAGAAATACAAAAATTTTCTTCTCTTTGAAATCGTCTTTCTTAACTTAAGTACTTTTCCTCGTACGCCTTTGGTCATACGATGCAACGCTGAATCGAGATATCGATGCAAGGTATTTCATATATGCGCCTTTCTTTACGACTCACATAAAGCTCGCAGAGCGCGAGCGTGTCGTACCTTCGACTTTTCCTTACGACATCGATGAATTATTGGCCGAAAAGAAGGAAGAAGGAATAGTTTGGCGCACGTGCTCGATTCGCGGAAACCGCAATACGGCCGGCCGCATTTTACGATGCCGATAAAAACGGCGAATTAACTTTAGGATCGCACATCGTCGGCCTCGGCCCCGCTTATGTGGCTTTTCGGTTCCGCATATAGTTTCTTAGGGTGGTATTGTTTTCTTCGTTAGTAGAAGGTGTCGAGCTGTGCTTCCCGCGCTTTGTTTTCGTCCAAATTTCATATACGAGTTTCGAAACATCGTTAACAAAATGACTTTTCGACGGTTTTATTAAAAATTACTGAATGTTTGAACAACATTTTCCTTTCGAGAAAATTATATTTTTAATAATTAAAATAATATATATCTCGATAACATACAGAGAACAAAACAAAGTTTGTTTGAATTTATGTGAAAATGGAGCTCCATTATTCAATTGTGCCCTAAAAGTTTAGTTTACAAAAAAACTTTCAGTTTTAATTGCTCGAAACTCGAGTACTGTTGAAATTTTTAAACAGGATCGCGTGTTGTTATTGAAAACTGCAATATTTTCCATTTTTATACAATCGGATTTATATGCTGTATAATGCACTTCCGGAATATTGATTATTTTTAACATCAATATTATATATTTTATATCGGCTGCAAAACACACAGGCAATATTTTATGGAAAGCTACAGCGTGCGAGAAATATCCTTTTGTTTTCCATAATATTCACCACATGTAAATCGTCGAGAGTTTGCAAAAATATCTATTCACGCAAGAAAAAGCACGATTTATGCACCGCAAATGTTTCAAACTTGCCGAACCCGGAAATATTATTCTTCCCGAGCAGTCGGGACGTTCACGCGGAACAGAAAGTACCTTCTCTCGCTTCCGGTGCTATTTGCCGGCACATATCTGCAGGGCATTTAAACTGTAACATATGATTCTCCTCCGACTGCAATTCTCCTCGCATGTGATGTCAGCATCACGCAGGCCGACTTTGGCATATTCAATGCTGGGCTTATTTGTGTACAGAGGCGCGCGTTTGACGCGCACAAAAGGATCCTTCAAAGGGTTAACGGTCATAACATGCTCTCTGCCCGGTTCGTTTACATCGACGATTGCATTGGCGACCTATAAATGCGTTTTTGTCTTGCGCAATGCAGTAAAAAAAAAATTAAAATTATTTCTTCTTTTTCCCTTGTTTCATTCATTTTTTCTTAAAAAACATTTATGACAATTGCTTTAATTAATAAAAAAAAGGAACAATGAGAAATCATTGCTCCTAACTCTCTCTGAGTCAAACTTTCTCACATCAGAAATGTATGCTCATAGTATTGATCTTCTACATTCGAATATTGAAGAATTCAAAGGCAAAATTGAAGCCTTTAAACTCTTTAAAGATTAATTTAAAATCGAAAATTACAGAGATAAAAAAAGTAAGTGGTTCTATCCGAATCTTTATTTACTGTTATATGATATCAAAAATTGAAGACAAATTATATAATTTAAGTGGCTGTATGTGGAAGGTTTATTTTGCATTTTTCGATAATAGCTTCACATTTCTCAATTACGACCCCGCGTATCCAATTTTACGGCAAAACTCTTTTTGCTCCGCCACTGAAATCGGCTTATGTTATCGGAGTACCTACGTGGAAAAGAACTATTTACGATCGCGGCCGTAGAATACAACCCTGTGTTGCAGGGTGGAATTTTCTAGCCTGGCGCGATCTTTGTTTATCCGTTTATTTGGATATCCGAAAAAGCCGAATGAACGTAGGTATATGAGGAAAATCCCACGAGAAAAACTTGGAAAAAAGAACAGTGTTACAATAATAACTGCGTATGAGTCTCTATTCTCGTTTGTGTGATCTCATGCATAAATATTTTCGCCTCGGGTACGAATGGAGATATGTATATTTTTATGCAATAAGCGAAATATTTTTTTCTTTTAGTATACAGAGTGTTTCTAAAATGCTTAATTATATGTGTTTAAATTTTATCACAAAGATTCTTATAAGCAAAAAAATATCTAAGTCAGTTTATTTTGCATTATGAAAAAGTGTAAATAGTTTCGATAATAAATTTTGATCATTATTTTTTATAAAAGTATATATTTCATAAATGATTTCTTCTAATAAAGATAAATAAAAATATGTCTTATCAAAATTTTTATATAATTTCACAGATCTTAAATCTCAAAAACTCGAGCACCCAAAATATCGAGCATCGATATTTTTGCAGGAAAGAAAATATCTGTTCCGAGTAAATCCCGAGAAATAAAATATTTAAGTAAAGCACGGTGAAAATGAGACGAGCTCTATACTTAAACAGCACGTTATTACCCGTTACAACTCATTTAGAAAAAAGAAATGTAATAAGACAAGTCTGGTCTGCAAATTGCCAATTTCATTCTCGGCGCAGCAGTGGAGAATATTAAAACGGCGACGATGATTGCCTGTTAACGGTAACCATGGAAAATTAGAATCATGGGAATTGAAATATGCATATCGTCTTTATCCGCGACCCTCTGATAACGCGACGAGCGACCGCACAGCATTCTTGCACGAAGCTCATAACCGATGATCATAAAGAAGATAAGAAAAAATAATTTCTCAAACAAATATCTCCGCCGCGCGTAATAATACGCGTGTTGCAGCTAGGGCGTAAATTGCATCGGGCAGAAGCGCATTATTACAGTGGCAAGTCATTACAATTACGGGCGTGAACTTTCCGGCGCTAACATTCCGTAACTTTAATAGGAAATAGTGCCTCCTATTATCCCTCTTTCCCCCTTGCCGCTCTAACAAGGAGCCATTTGCGGAAGGATAACGCGTCTGCAAGCTAAGCTCCCTACGTCGACACCTTCCTTCAACATATATAACGTTATCTTTCCCTGTACACGTAAGAAATCGCAAGTTTTTATCACCACGGTGCGCTAGGGGTACTTATCGCAACTTCAAAGATAACCTGGAAAAAGTTAGCGCACGCTGCCTCTTCAAGTCGCGTAACTACATTGGGCAAGTTCGAATGACACCATCGTAAACGTCGAACAAAAATTTACGGTTACAACCTGGTAAAGATGTGTGTTAATGCTAGATCAATCAGGCGATCTCTTAATACTTGCGAAAACATGAAAAATGAGAAGCGTCAGACAAATTTATCGAAACGTTACGCGAGTTACGTGTATGTAATAAATTATCGATTTATATTTAATGGAAGAGAATATTTCTTTTTTTTAAGTATAGAAGAACATGTCTACTGTATATCTTCATCTCGAGAATATTCTTCTACATGTCTCTTCTACATTTAATAAATAACATAAAATGATTTTGTTAGATCAGCAAAATAATTATTGCAGGACCTTCAAATATGATAAATGCTACACAAAATTTTGACAAAAAATTTTAACAGCTGGAACGTTTTATATAATTATTTTTAGGATTCAACAAAATTATTTTCAGATATATGTATATCTAGTTACATTTTTTTAGATATTTTAGTCAAATCGTTTTTTTCTGTAAAAATAAAACGTGCTTAACTATAATCGATAATAATAATTTAATAAAAGATGTATCTGCGCGGGAAGATATACCTGCAATCGGGGACACACACATACACATTCAATCGGATTGAAGTATCGTTCTTCGGTAGGTAACGAATTTTGGCTGACATACGAGCGAGCGCGAAACTATCGGTGCGGAGTTTCGGCCATCTCTTTCGCCGGCTGCACTGCCTGGATACAGTCTGGATGCAGCTGGCCTAATGCGACGACTCGCGTCAGACGTGCAATTTACTCCGCGTCCCATTACTTTCGCCGAAATCTAACGAGAGCAGTGTTGAGTGGCAGTCTGCAAATTGAAATAGCAACGCGAATTCGGTGACACCCGAATAAAAATCGCTGAAATAAGCCGCGCCGAAGAAAGCACTTGCGATTGTCGCATAATGAGTGAATGCAATAATACACGGCTTCAATAAATAAAAGAGAGAAAATTACTTTCAAATATGACTGTGTGTAATATTCCTTTCTTCGTTTCAGTATTTAAGAAGTCGGTTAACAAAGAGTTTTAAATATATACAGCACAGAACNATATACAGCACAGAACTACACTGAAAAAAAAAGACTGGTTATAACTACCAAATGTATAATGAAATAGTATCAATTAAATATTTGATCAATGTAACCAAAAATAATTTTACTTTTCTAAATATTTAGTAACTTATACCAGATTTTATAATACTTACTAAACATTTAGTAAAATAAAATTATTTTTGGTTATATTGACAAAATATTTAATTGATTCTATTTCACTATACATTTGGTAATTATAATTAGACTTTTTATTCAGTGTAGTTGGAAAAGCACACAGTTCGTTTGCCGGTCAATTTAATAGCATACCACACTTTAACAGTAATTTAATTCGAGGCGAATGCCGAGAAATCTAAAGTTGCGAGTGAAAATCTTGCAAAAAATATTGGCTGTCCATCAAGCGTTTTTTCCAAGGAAAAATTCGACACGTTTGATCGACATTTGACACGGGACGCGTACGTTGTCGAGACGAGACTGTCCGCATACAAATAAACGAATTTTACCATTACTTGCGCGATTTCCCGTATCCCGATGTGAACGGTCCGAGTTCGCACGTCAATCGGCAATTTTCCGAAGTCGTCTAGCCCCGAAACCACGATAGGCGTCACGCCGGGCTGTCACGGCAGGACGCGGCGCGTCCGACGCCGAGGACCGTTTTTGCGCCGCGTCAGTGCCGATGAGTACTCGGCATTGAGAGGCAAGCCGCAAATCGAAACGGCGATATGGCGCTACTCGACGTGGATTGATGAGAGCACGGATGCGTGTTCCGTCTCTGCATGCCTAAAGAAAAACGTATACGGTTCACTCGAGATGACCGCCCCGGATGAATCATCCGGAGTAAAAGTGCCGACTAAACGAGCATCATTCAGATATATCATCAGAAGTGAATAACAAAACAATTCTTATACCGACAGACGTACGAGGTAAATAATAATCTCTCAATGATTTTAGCTATGTCTGAAGAAAAAATTGCAAGAAATTACTGAAGATTGAGGAAAAAATTTATCTATAACAAAGTTGCGATGCGATTAAATTGCGATCTTCATTATAACTCGAGAATGAAGAATAAAAATGCATGAAGGATTCTGTTTTGAAACTTATATATAATCACAAGATCAATTTGTTCAATTTATCTTATAATCAGACTGATAAAAAAGATTACTTGATTCAAATAAACATGTTATTGATATTATTCGAATAATAACTTATTTACACCAGGCAAGTGAATCTTGGCAAATTAATCTTGTTTGAAATATAAAAAATATTACTTTGATATAAAATAGTTATTTCAATAGTACTTTAAAAACATTTAATTTATTTATTTAAATCCAATAATTTTTGTCTCTCGACGTATAAACTGAAGTTATATAAATTTTTAATATGATAACTCGCAAATTTTAGTTTGGCTAATTTGGATTATCTCGGATAATCTGAAATAAACAGAAGTGAAGAGAATGGCTCCATTTTTTAAACCGTTCAACGCGTTTATTTCTACAAAAGCATTGTCAATTCTGAATCATTATTTTATCACATTATCACTATTTTATCACTTAACTTGAAAGGATCACCAAAAACATCACGTAAGTTCGCCGTAACTAACTATAACGTTTGATATATTATGAGATATCAATATATTTGCTTGTCGATATTGCCGTCATTTTTCGTGAATCCCCGGTATCGATTGCTCGTGAAAATACCTGGTGCAAATGCAACGAGTGCTACACGTATGCTCAGAGTGTTGCTTTGAAGTGTCGAATACACTACGAAAGAGACATCTAACCGCATTATCGTGACGCACACCGCCTCGAGTTCCCGATTTATTTACGAGACACTCGTGAGATTGATTTATAATAGTATTATTGACACATTGATAGAGGCGCGCACACGCATTTATCGTATCACCCGTTCAATCTCGTATTTGAAAGACTGTCTCGAAGATGTAGATAAAATACTATGCAATGTTCAATTTAAATAATCATTTAATTCAAAGACGATTCTTTTTGTTATAAACGCATATAGTAAAAAACATTTTGTAATTATATTAAAATCGTTCCTTGTTATACATGTAAGATAATTAAATGAATAAAATATATTTATCAATATATTATAAATGTTAATTTTACTGAAGAAATATGTTTTGACAATCTGTTTCCAAATTGTGTCGAAATGTTACAATTTTTATTCTAATATTTTACATAATATTTATGCTACTTTCTAATTTTTATATTTATTTTGTATTAAATTAACACAAAAATTTGAGTGAACCATGTAGAACAAGCGATATATGTTAAATTTAACACAAATTTTCCAATTGTAGACTCGAATAAAAATTGCTAAATTATACTAAATTCGCAAAATTTTGTAAACAAATATAAAATGAAAGATAATGAGACTCGCGGTACTCTGTAACACAGAGTAATTAGTCTCCGGTAATTAGTCTCGTATATTAATTCACGAAAGCTTAATTTCTCATTATACTCGTCGGGGTGATGTGATTAATGCCAAGTGTATAATTTAAGAACTTCGTTTGCCCTCATCTCGTTTATACTCTAAAATAAAGGAGAAACGAAAGTTTCGTATAAAATAATATTCTATTATTCTTGCTGCGACAAGATATCGTAATGAATCATTATAGCTACAATATTCGTTGTTTATAAAAAAAATGAAAAGCGAGAGAAAGTATTCTATTGTCCGTAAATATCTCTGAGAACAAAAGACAATAGAGTGGTAATATTTAAATATTAATATTTCTCGGTGACTTGAGCAACCTGGCTATCTTTAGATGAAAGATGGAAAGTTTACAACGCTCTTGAGAAATTATGCGATGATTGGAGGATAACTAGATAAGTTCGTCCAGTGGAAATTGATTTGATACACGATTTAGCTAAGCGAAACTATCGCTAACTTGCTCAAGATTTTGGGTATCCAGTAGCTTGAGCACGACATCGGCACGACTAGAGTATTGATTCCGGCTTCTCTTCGAAAGGGAGATGGTCATCTTCCAATTAGCGCAATACGGTAGAGTTTAAACGATCCGTGCGGAAAATTTGATAAACTTACGTGTAAATTTATTATTTGTTTATAAAATTTTTAATAATATCATTGTCAATATTAAATAATTAAATAAATAAGTCCATTCAAAATCATATTATGACTCATTTATAATTTTACGAAAAAATTGGAAAAATAAAAAATACATGAAAGAATAATTATACACGCACGATCTCTGAGATTGCAAATGACATTCAAACGATATTTGTCCGATTATTTGTTCTGCAAAAATAGTCCGAGTAAGCTATCGCTGCGGAGGTTCGTTTCCAGCTGGTCGGAATAGTCGAGTCTTAGAATTACCGAAGCTTTCGGATATTTCGCAATGCGAACCCGGGTTCTGAAGCATCCTTGCCCGTTTCACTCAGAGTTTCGGCGAACGGGGGCATAATATGTTTCTGGGCGGTGTGCCAGCACAGCGTTCCCGAGGAACAACGTTCGATCCGATTTGTACTGCCGCGAAACATCGATCTGCTTTACGAAAATTCCGCTTAGATGAAAGCGGAGTGGATCAAGACGAGGAGGAGAAGCGATCGCGACTTTTTGCCGAAATTTAATGAAAGCAGATTTTCGAATGTTATCTCATTTTCTAATACTGTCTTTCGTATTTCTAATTCTCGCGTGTATTATGTGAGTTTGACGCAAAAACTTGCAACACCTATTCGTTGGAGTTTCACAATTATTAATTTCATGCGACAAGATTTGTTGCTTGAAATATGTGCGCGTTTATATATTGTATTAAACAAAATCTGACGGTAAGATTTTTATTCGATTAAATAATAATAACTCAACCGGGCAGACAAGCAACTATTAATTAAGGAGTATTAATTACTCATCGCGCGCGGCACCTCCGTATAATCGAATTGACGTTCAAAGCGATCTTAATCCGACATCCTGACTCACTCCTGTCGCACGGAAAATGGAAATCATTTATCCTGAGCTGCGGTAGAGACTTTCACACTGAGCTGAACGGTATTTCACGTTGAGTACTCAGGGAAACTACCTTAAGTAGTCTGCGAGTGTTTGTTATTTCTGCTATAAGTAGCGGAGCTGCTCGGAGCACTGTTATCTCATAAACAATTGCTATCCATCTACAAGAAGAATGTGTGAGATTTATGTCGCTGCAAAGAGCGCACGAATGGCAGAATGTTTGTGTCATATGATGGAATAGAAATGGCGGCATTATTATACCTCGCAGAATAAATTTTATCTTGTATGAGATATTGGAAAAGTGCCATACAGTGTTAAAAATAAAGATTATATTTATCATACAAGACACATGCGTACGTTAAGAAACGCGAATTTTATAAAATTTTATCTCGTTGAATCGATTCAAATAAATTCATTGAAACAGAAGACAAGAATTAACAGAAGGGAAAACATTGAAAAGTTTGATTGGTTTTTGCGAAACTTTCGCTGGTCTGTTATCGTGACTGTAATTTTCTATTTTGCATTGATGACCGATAAGTAAAAGGGATAGATGGGCGTTTATTGCATGGACGACATAACGGTATATCGTCACAGCGTTGTGAAAATTACAAGATTGCCGGTCTGAGGGAAGCGTTGTTTAGCTCACCCTGTAATTACAGCGACGTGGCGACACGTGACGCCCGTGTACCACCACGTTGCATTTAAATATCCACTATATATCAGGCGACTTGTGTACGAATTGCGTCCCCACCGCACGTCGACGAAGAATAAAAAGCATGCCCTCGTTAGAGAATCACTGCGACCAATTGAAGCATTAAATTACATTTGCGTCCACGAAAACTCAGTACAACTTATACTCTGATTTGAAGTACTAAAACAAATTCATATTATTACCTTAAACAATGATGATGTTTTGTGATAATTTATTTTATATAT
>QKQZ01055784.1:0-10295 GCA_003595255.1 Solenopsis fugax | reverse complement strand
ATATACATTTTTTGTATAATTTAAATAATTTATTAATTTTTTCGGGTTGGTTATACAATCGGAGATTGTTAAATAATTATGATAAAAAGTCTACACTAAAATTTTCATTTTATACTTTATATGAATTAAACATTTGAATATTACGAATAGTCGTCGGGTGCATTGAACTGCATTTTGAACTCTTCCATTCCGCGCATCGTGACACCTTATATTTTAGTTATTGCGAATTCTCTCTCCCGAGAAAGAATTTCATAACGCACGCAAATGACGAATGATAGAGAGAACGCTCGCAAAATTAATAGCGGCAATTAAATTACTGACTATTTAATAACCGCATGTGGAGAAAAATGCGGTGGTTACATCGTTGTTTAAACATAAAATTTAACGCTGCCATAAATAATGTCACTATCATTGTTTTAGTTTTTGAGATATTTCAACGTTAGTGAAATATAAACTTTACTGCTCAAAATGTCACTTCGCTTGTCGCGCACGATTATAACATTAATTCTTGTATAACAGTATTGTGCCAGTCACCTTTAATGAACAAATCATTTTTTAAGCTTAACTGTTACAATTAATCTGCAAGATTGTATGATAAATATTAAAATTTTATTTTATCATGTTAAAGTACAAATAATAAAAAAAATAATATCATGAAATAACCTCTTTATTATATCTCTCGATATATTGTTTTAAGTTATTTAAAAAAGTTAATGCCAAAGATTATACATAATTTGTATTATATAATAAATACACAAAGATATTAAGAAATTAATTTTTAGATAAATTAAAATTATCTTAGTTATTTTTATATTTATTTATAACTTTATTATATTTTAATTTACCGTTATAATTTATTTATGTAAAGTTTATGATATTTAATCTAATATTCGGTTTTACTTAATTTAGATACAGATGGCATTTCTGTACGAGTATAATTATTTCGTTGTGCCAATTGATATCATATATGTGGAATCCAATTTCTGTACGAGTATAATTATTTCGTTGTGCCAATTCATATCATTAAAATGATTAAACTTTTAGGTATCGGAGCGTTTTGATCGCAATTTGTGTGGATTACTCTAAATTAGATTTTGTGATTTAAGGCAAACAGTAACGTTATAGCGTTTATTTACTTTATGACTTAATATTAGTTCGTAATCAACATTTTGCCCCACGCTGACGCATGTTATTGTTGATAACATCAACGCATCTTGTTCGCTGCTGCTGATACACACGTATCTATATAGATCTCACCAACACAAGGGCCGAAAGCTGTTGGAGATTGTAGGGAACGGATAGGAACGAATGAGAGCGTGATGGAAGGAGACTTTGCTCCGAAAGTTTCCAAGAAACTCTACTTTTTTCTAATTTACACCTGGACCTCGATATACTCGCGAGAAAGTAGAGATCCTGGAAAAAAGAGTAGTGAAACGATAGTTTTTACGTTCTGTTCTTGTTACTTCGTCTATCAAGACGAACATATCTAGTAGTCGAAGTATCTCAATATCAAGGAATGTGAGAAGACCAGTGACGTGAAAAATAAAGAGTTCAAGTTAAATTTATCAAGTTCTTAAATTAATTTCAGCATAAAGTCTTCTTTGGTATTTTCTCAAGAATTCTAGCGAATCTTAAGGGTTTCAATAATTATTTTTAACGTGCAAAAGGAAAAAAAGTTCAGATAGTCATGGAAATTTGTAAATTATTAAATAAAAGTTTTTTAAATCTTTGTATGTTAAAATTTTTTATTGAATGTCTAGTATCTTTCTAAAAGATCCAAATAGTGCTTTAAGAACTTTAAATTACGATTTAAATCAATCTCGATTAAATTATAAATTTTATTACTAATACGTACATCATCCTATATCAATTTACAATATATAACATTTAAAATAAGAGCATTTTTAAATTTGTTTTTTTTAATTATCGCAATTATTTCTTAACATACATTTATTCAAAAATTTTGAGAAAAATCCAATATTTTATCAGTTATATTTAAATTTTGAAATTGGAGCACGAGCAGAGATTTAAAAACAAAATCTCTTTTATAAATGATTTTATACGTAATAATATGATGACTCAAGCTTTAATTGCTCTCGTTGCTTCGTCTATCAAAACTCGTACATCTGTTCATACATCAAAATATCTCAACATCAGGGGGATGCGAGATCAGCGAAAAAAGTGTTCAAGTTAAAATTACCAAGTTGTTAAATTAATTCCAGCAAAAAAATCTTCTTTGGTATTCTCTTAAGAATTCTAGGAAACTTTAAGAGTTCCAACGCTTATTCCTAACAGCTTTATCTCCTAAAGGGATACAAATTCTGAAAGTTATAGAAATTTGTAAATTATTAAATAAAAATTTTCCAAATTTTTATAAATTAAAAGACATTTTATATTTTTAAATTATCAAAATTTTTTTTGTATTTACATATATTTACGTAGAAAATGCAGAAATTTGCGAACAAGTTCAATATTTATAAGTTATTCTGAAATTTTAAAGTTGGAGTGTGAAGATTTCAAAAAATAAACGTTCAAAGAATAAATATAATTTTATATGTAACAGCATAATGATGATCCAAGTTTTAACTGCTTTCGTTCAGAACTCAGATCTACCGGTCGAAGTATCTCACAATAATATCCAGGAATCCATAAGAAAACCACAGTAAAGTTAAAAATAAAAGATTCAAATTTAAATTAAATTTACTAAGTTGTTAAATTAATTCCAACTAAAAAATCTTCTTTAATTTTCTTTTAATAATTCTGCAGTTCCAATAACTATTTTTAATACGCTAAAGGATAAAAAGTTCAGGAAGTTATGAAAACTTTTAAATTATTAAATGAAGATTTTCTAAGTTTCTATATACTGAAATTGATTTTCGTACGTCTGATATTCTTTTAAGAGGTCCAAATAGCACTTACAAACTTTATCAAATTACGATTTAAATCGATCTCGATTTAATTGTCAATATTATTAGTACATGTAACACGTTATACCTAATTTGTAACAATTTACTGAAAAAAATATTTAATAATAACTGGTCAGCTAATTTGAATTAGGATTCCATTTTTATAATTACTGCTATAATGTTATAATAACAACATATAATGTGTTACTGTGACAAAGAAGAAGTAGTTCCAATTATCATTATTTAATTGGTGTAGAAAATGATTATAAATTATGATAATAAGAATCATTTTTTGTTAGTGTAACACATTGTATGTTAATATTAATAATATTATAGCAGAAATGAAATAGAGATCGTAACTTAATTATTTTAACATTCAATTACAAATGTTACAAATGCAAAATACTTTTCTTTCACTGTAATGTACAAATTTTTGGATCCATAATTTTTAATTATTAAAATTGTTTAATGTAACATGCATTTACATAGAAACCGCAGAGATTTTGAAAAAAATTCTGTATTTTATGAGATATTTTAAAATTTTAAAATTGAAATGTAAACAGAGAAGTAAAAGTTTTATAAACATATTTTTATATCTAACGGTTTAATAACCGTTTAAATCTTTAATTTCCTCAAAATGTACGGTTTTCAGTATTTCTAATTCCTTAAAAACGCATTGTGCGTGTAGTATACGTTAGTATGGCTAGAAAACAAATTTATGTGAACAAATTATAGGGGTTGCGCTTCAACAATCGATCGTCCCTTTTCGAGCCCCGAGCTTGCAAGTACTAGCTTGCGACATATTGTGCCGCGATAAATCGAGCTTCGACGAGCCTCAGAGTCTTATCGAGAAACCGAGGATTAACTGACGTAGCTAGGAAATGCTGAAGCTTGCATTCACTTGTCGACTAGAAAATCTTGCACTGAACTTCGAGGGTCTGAATATTCGAAAATAATCCGACGATGAATATTGATTAGTATAGATTTGCAAGATTTATAGTCGACAAAAATTTTAAATTTATAATTTATCATTAACAAATTAATCTAATTAAACTTTACACCTGCTAAAAATTGTTAGCAAGAAACAGTTCGAAACAGAAATTTGATGGGAAGCAAAACTTTAGGAAAAAGAGCATACATATTCATGAAAATTTTCATATTCCTGAATAATCAAATTCTCATATATTTCAATCTTGGAATTTCCAATTTTTATGCCGCTAATTTTATTACTAAATACGTCAATCTTTTTTTTTTAAACCTCTCGTTGAAGTCTTGAAAGTTTAAAAAATTTTAGACTCTCTCACGTTCGAAAACTTGCGAAACGGTTTTCAGTAATTTCTTACGTTTAGAAAGTTGAGTGCAACTTTGCGTTCCAAGACCGGTATTTTCGACATCGGGATCGAAAGTTAGAATTAGTAAGCGGGAAATGTTTTATCGGGTTAAATTTTGTACGAGGCTAGGGGATTTACTAATGTGAATGCGCCTGAAGGCGACTAGCCGCTTAGACGGCGCGCGTTAACAACGTGAGACCACCTTTTAGAAGATGACAAAATCTCAGGAAATGTAATTCGTCAGACGAGACCGGAGCGTGTCTAAGGAATCTTGAACCTCGCCGTGGTAAAGGCATCCAGGACGCAAGTAGAACGGACCTGGGGTCTCCGAAGGATGCAGCGGGAATGTTCTCGAGAAATTGCAACCCTTGCATAGTATTGCACATGAAGACAGACAGAGAAAAAGAGACAGATAGGTGAGAGAAGAGGAGGAAGAGAAAGAGAGATTCTCGAGAGAATCGCGCGGCTGGACTGCGACATTCTACCTCCAAGGTGAATCTATTTTCTTTCTGTGCAGAAAAATGCAAAGCTGCAGGACGATCGGGAAACTCGAAGATTGGAAAATCTGAATATCTAACAAGTTGAGGATTTTGAGAACTTGAATAATTGAATCTCTATTTTAAATAAATTGACCTATTTATACATGAAATATGTATTAAAGCGAGGCCTTTACCTTTTCAAGTAAATAATGAAACAACTTTTAGGATTAAAGAATCGATGGGTAATATGGGCCCATTTTAACTCCTGGAGTGGCAAATAAAAATGATATGGTTCTGTTTACAATTCTTGAACTGTTATAAATCAAATCCTTCCAAAAATTTTAATTTATCGGGAACGTATTAAAATTAGCATGTGAAGTTATTAAACACCTATTACCATAAATTACTATTGTTGTGCCTAACAAAAGGTTAAATTTCTACTTTCCTTCTAGTAAAACTTAATAATCTTTTTCTCTTTATAATTCATGCTCCACTTAATAAAAAATAAAAAATATATTAATATCTAAAAACAAAGGTCTTATGGGAGATAAAGTCTCATTGGCACAAGAGGCAAGTTGACATTGCGTTCCATTCGCCATAAATGGCGAAAGAAATAATGGAGTTATCGCAAAATATCTCTTTTATAAGTATTATTCTCAAAATTTTATTTAAATCAAACAAATATTACAACAAAGAAAGAAAAAATCTGATTCAAGGAAAGACAAGTAAATTTTCGAACTTTTTAATATTTCGTATTAATATTCAGCTTGATAAAATAACTCTAAGACATATATTATTTTTTTTACTTAAAAANTTTTTTTTACTTAAAAAAAAGTTTCTGTTAGTATGACATATTATTTAAAATAATAATAATAATTTATTATAATAAAATTACATAATAAAATTTTTACATTTACCATTATATTTTTTTGATTTGTTTTTTATATTTAGTTCTCAAATAATTGATAAGTTGTAAGCAGTGAGCGGAAATATTTTCAATGCAATTTCCTGTCTATTACATGGGCCATAGCCTTTAAAGCTGGTAAGCTCCGATCTACTAATGGTAAATTTAACTCGGTCCAATGGCTGCACACGATACTCACAAACTCTGATTCTCTCGGCGAATTCAACATTAGATTTGCATTCGAGCTTCCTGTGGCTTCAAAGACTCTCTCTTGACTTTTTCAAAAGTCTTCGGATATCACACGAATGACTATCCGATTGGAATTTCTTTTCTCGGTTCGGTCCACTTTTCGACTTTCTCTATCTTTAAATTCGCAAACTTGGTGAATTCCTGAATTTCTTAGCGAATAGAACTTCCGAGTTTTCTATTAAATATAACTGAAATTTTCTGTGTGGTGCACGTGAAAAGATTTGAAGAAGTTTAAAAAACAACAGTAATGGAAATCTCCTTTTCCGCTCCCTCAACTTTTTGGCTCTTATCTCCTTCAGGGAGCTAGAAGATCTTAGAGAATTGTTAAAAAATTTACTCAGCGGATTTTTCAATAATTTTCTAAATTTTTCCAGGATCTTTTGAACGGACGTGCGATTAGTTCGCAATCAGACAGTATCGCGGGCGCGCTTTCATTTTGCGGGGATGGTTGTGAGTACTCCAACTTAACGAGTATAATACGTGTCAAAGTTCTCTCAAAGCGGCCGCACCTGCAGCTCGGTATACGAGCACGAGCTTGAACTAGGCGGCAACTTGCCGCTAACTTGCCGGCAAAGTGCGTGATCCGGAGCTGGTGCTAAACTATGAGAAGGAAACGAGCTTACCCGCTTACTTACTTACACACGAAACGCCGTAGTCGTTCCGCCAAGCATTTTTGCATCCGCAACCGAATTTCGACACTTGACTGCTCTTGTTCCTTGTTGTAAAATATAATCAGCTTGATTATAGATATCCATAGATACGATAAGTCTGCATTGGCAAATTTTTTGCGTTATTTTCAACGTAAAAATGCAAGAAAGTTCAAAAGGAGTATCTGGTACCCTCGGTTAACTCGTAAGTTTTGGGAGTTCTGGATACTTCTTTATTTTTTATTAAATATACATTTATTGGGTTTCAGATAGTATAAAAGTAAATACATTAAATTGTAGAATTAAAAAAAAATTATTTAAGTATAAGCTATACGCATTATTATGTGCAGTGTAATGTTCTTTCGTTTTGCATATTAACGCGCGCAAGCACTGAAACTTCTGGGATTCTCTTTGAAAACCGTGCTTCTTAATTATATACAATAATAATATTTATTTATTATAATTCTTTATTCACCATTTTATATTGTTTAAATAATAAAATTTTGTTCATTAATCGTAAAATCATGATTTGTTGATTTTTCAAAAACATCGATAATCGATTTCGATACTTGAAATGGATAAATTTTTTGGAGCGATTCATATTGCACTATTCTTTATTATTAGTCGTAAAGATAAAAAAAGCGCCGTTTTTTGTTTAAAGTTTAAACTTAAAAATTTAAAATTTTTTTATTTAAAGTAGTTATTATTTCGAATTTTTGCAATACGTTTCTTTAAACAATTGCAATTACTTGAAAATAAAATATATTTTATTTTTGTTTATTTGTCTGTTTTATTTCGATGTATTATATATTTTGACCTAAAAAATATGTTTTAAAATATGTATTAAATCTGCAAACAGATGCGAAATTATTGAACGCGGGATTTGATATTTTATTTTGATGAGTTCGTGAAAATTTGATGTTCCTCTCTTTTCCCTCACACTTAATGTAAACACTAGGTTTATATATACTTATTTGGTACACGTAACCATTTTCATTTGTGTGATAAAAACGATCGAAAGCCTATCTATAATCATACTGCACAGTTTATTATAAAATGTAATATTGAAAAAAAATGTTTCATATATAATTGTAAACGCCCAGTGCCGGCTTTTATTGGTCAAATATTTCCTAGTTTTTGTTAATCATTTATAATGTTTATACAGAGCCTTTGATGGTATTTATGTTCCTAAAAAATGTGCTTTTAATTCAGAGATATAACATGATGAATTTACAGAGTTCTACAGATCCCAGTGTGGCGAGAAAACTAACTAAAAATATTGGCTTAGGATTAAAATATGTTACATTAATCAAAATATATAAACGTTCAACAATGGTAACAGCGAATGCTCAAATAATATTCAAATTCATAGGTGATATTGTGCATACATTTTCATATTGCATACTAATTCTTCAAATTACTCGCCGTTACTCAATTTTGAAACGCAGCTCTTAAATTAAGCTAGAAAAATATAATATCACAATATTAAATTGATAATCAATTTGATAATACTGATGCTAATAATCTACAAATTCATTCTCATTATATTAAATTAACTGTAAATTAACACGTACATTTTATTTATGCAATATAGAATTTTTTATTTATATTATTTTTATATTACTTGTTTACTTTGCAATAAATTATGATTTCAACATTAAGAAATGTAGAATATCAATTGAACTCAAAGTATTCGAATAACATTATCACATAATGTTAAATTCACACTCAACTAATTGAAAAATTCAAAAATTTTAACAAGAACCGATTTCAACCCAAATATGTACAAACGTTTTCTACATATAATACACATTTTTACATACATATTTTATAAGAATTCATCTTGCATACTTAAAATGTTAGGTGCACAATTTCTTTCGTGCGTCATTATCTTCGAAAATTCTGCCCGCTCGCGAACGTAATCGGGAGTAAACGATTTGAATCATGTGATGAGACTACTTGTGTTGGAGGATTGCACTTAACCCACTTCCCCTCCTGCATCAACCATCCTCTTAACTTCTTACTCCTCATTGCTTTCTTCAAAGACGCTCTGCGAAATGCATCGAATTGCAGGAGTAGGCTGTCGCCTCGAAGTGCATGAAATTGCCATATATTCCGACGCTGCGTTTAGAGAACTTAAAGTGCCTCTCACAGTCGATATTAAAAGTAGAGAATATCTATTAGAAGTATTAAAGGTTTGCAATTTCTCAGTGAAAACGATTATAGGTATTTGAAATATCGACTTTCAATATGTTTCATATTTCCTTTGACCTTCGATCTTCCCAATGTGTTTCCTCAAAGAAATTTTTGATTAAAATCGTTGTAGAACGTCGTATTTTCAAAATGCTAAATCTTTCTTGAAATAAGAAAGCTTTTAAGCTTCAAAGTTTTCTTATAAAATGCATTTATTCAGATATTATTCTTTCTATAAGCCGTAAATATTAGAGTATCAATAGATATACTAAAATTGCGAGATTAATAAAATTGAGCTACTTTTAATAAAAACGTCGAAATACAAATTTATGTCAAAGAAATAATCGTAGGACAATTTTCAGAGAAAAGCATTTTAAATCTTAAAAACTTTACTTTTAAAGTTTTTCCTCTAAGCGGTGCTTCCGCTCCGTGGCATTTCCAAGTCGATTCTGCAAAATTGACAAAAGTCTTTGACTTTGAAATCATGCACATAAAATAAAAAAAATTACTTTTAATGCTGCGTGAGGCTTTGCTTTCGAAAACTTTAAATCTTCTTTTAAAAACTTTTTGCTATCGATTTGAAATTGCACTTCAATGTGTTTCAAAATTGTATATTTAAAATATTGCATTTAAATTTTGTAACTAAATTTTCTGATTCTATATATTTAATCTGCTAATTAAACAAAACATTTTTAGATCTGTATTTAGTTAAATTTTTAGAAAATCATTCTTTCTTATAACGTATATAATATTTCTTATTAGTAATTACTCAATAAGTAAAACACATTAAAGTAAGGTTTAGAAATTTTTATTTCATGTGTATTTTTAAACATTTTTAAATAATATTGTCTAAATATTTTAAAAAGGTTATTTGATATATGATTTTATTCGAAACATTGTTGAAATGTTTTGAAAACATTTTCTCCAAGGTCAAAGTTTATTCATATTGAGGTTGTGTACATCGTAAAATATGGCATATTTGAAACATATACACAATGGAAAATATTTTGTATTTATATTAAAATTGGTTCTTGTTAAAATTTTTGTGTTGAATTTTTATACATATCCAAGTATTAATTTAATATAATGTGATTATATTACTTAAATATTTTGTGTAAAATTTATATTTAACGTTTCTTAATATTAAAATAACACAATTTATGGGTAAATAAATAAATAACATAATAAAAATAATGTAATTTTAAAACAAATTCTAAGATAAATGAATTAAAAATGTATCAACATATAAATTTAATAGTGTTAACTTTAGTGAAGAAATATGTTTCCACACTCTGTTTCTAATGTTAAAGTGTTACATTTTTTTAAGCTAATTTTTTACATAGCATTCGTGTTACTTCATAACATATTCATCTTGTGTTAAATTAACACAAAAATTTGAGTGGACCGTTTGGGGAAGGGGGAGAAGGTACGCGCGATATATGTTAAATTTAATATAATTTTCCAACCATTATTAAATGTCATTCGATAATACATTGTGTATTATTGAATATCGTTGTAATGACATGCACGGAAAAAAAAGATTAGCTGCAACAGCTAAAAATTGTGCTGGCCCAGCAAATCTACAG
>QKQZ01055783.1:0-10640 GCA_003595255.1 Solenopsis fugax | reverse complement strand
AGCTTTAGGAAGCATCAAAGCCGGACGAGATTGGACGCTAAAAATGTACATAGCAATTGGACAAAAGAAAAGAAGCGAGCGAAGGCTGGTTAAGAAAAAAGCGGCGACAAAAAGAAACGCCGTCGTCGCGGCGGGCGTTGAAGGAAAGTCCGGAAAAACACAAATAACAATCAACGAGGGAGATCGGCAAAAAGGACAGAAGAAAAAAACATGTGTGGAAGGGGGTGAATGTCGTGACAAGTAATTCGGAGTGTCGCCGATGCGAATCGAGTCAGCCCGAGTTATCCGAGTTAATCCCAAGGCATTTGCTGAAATTGTATCTCGTGACGAATTTTTTGGTGTCATGTGGGATACAGGGAGATAATGAAATAATCTGTAGTCTTACAAGTCTAGTGACATTTGTTGAAATTGATTGTAATTGATCTTTTTATATAATTAGATATATAGTAGCAATGTATTTTATTATTGAAATATTATTGTAAAAAAAACTAGAGCAATTGTTTAGATTTGGAAAAAACTTTTTAAAACTGTCAATCTTATCATTTAATATTAGCCCGTTTTATCTAACGTACATTAAAAGATGACGAGTTAACAGTATATTTTAAATTTGTGTTAGATATTCATAACTATAATATGAAATTAAATATGTTTGTATTATTAACATTATATTATAAAAATCATATTAGAAAATCTTTGATTTTCATTCGTAGAATAAACTGAATATTTCTATCGTAATCAAAGAAGTAAAAGAATCGTTTTATATGCGACGTGAACATCGCGATGACGTTCCTCGTGTTGACGTAAAGGGAAAAATTCAACGGTCTTATGACTCCACATTTAGATTATGTAAGAATCAGTCATTGGTGGCGGTCGAGTGAAGGCAACGGCAGACACGGGTTAGAATGCAGATATAAAAAGTAAATAAAGAAAGAGTAAATGAAAATGAGAGGAAGCTGGAAGGAGGATGGGTGAAAGGAGTGTAGCCAGAGGGGGTGGAGAAGAAAGACAACAATGAAGACGAGGGTCGGATAAAAAGAAAAGACGAATATCCGAGGAGGAGGACGAGAGGAGAAACGGGAGCAAGGGATCGGAAGACGAGGGGACGGCGACGAATGAAAGAGGGGGAAAAAAGAAGAAGAAGAAGAAGAAGAAGCTGAGGCTGGTAATTTGGATCGAGTCGACCATCCACTCAAACCCCGGGTACTAGTGGTGGCCGACCCGCCCCTGTACCCCCTTCGCTAAAATCTGGATCTTACTCGATCTAAGTAGACCTTAAAGTAGGATAGCTCGTTTGTAGGATAACGTGGCGCGCGCGTAATATTCGACCTGATTCGAAAGTATGTCGCAAAGATGTTCTGACTGCCAGAATAGGAATAAGAATATGCGTACAAATGTATGGATAAGACAAATACATGAGTCGTTTAGCTTGGTACACAGTATATGAAATAGACTTTAGGAGCTTTATTAAAACAAATATTATGAATATGAACCTCCTGCATTTATCATCTTAAGAAATGGGGAAAAGAAAGAGACTCCATCAAGATAAAAATGACTCATATCATGAGCATGAAGATATGCTTCCTTAAGAATGTAATGTTTAGTTCTGATTAAAATAAATTATACGGCAACTTGTTTGAATATTTCATTAAAAATGTTTCAATAATGCAGTATATCTTAAGCCCCCATTCGACAAATGCTGGCTTTTAGTGACTTTAGCACAATTCATAACTTGAATTTTGGGACTCAATTAAAATATGCTTCTATACGTTAAGAACCTTTTAACCGTTTTAATATAATAGCGAAACGTGCGTTTTGTAGAATACGTTGAAATGAGATTAGTTCGCTATCTAACTTTGTGGACGATTATACGGATAGATTGCGGGACGAAGCTAAAAGCCGCGGAATTAAAATTAGAATTCCACCGAATGGAATACGCGGCAAAAAGTCAGCGTAAGGAAAAAGAGAGAGAGAGAGAGAACATGACAGAGCAATGAGGGAAGCATACGAGGGTTGAGAAAAATAGGAAAAGAGGAGAGAACGAGAGGGTCGGAAAAAGAAATGCAACGAAAACGGAGATTGGTAATTCGGATCTAACTGAGTGCGAAGCGGAGGAACCAGTAGTGTCCATCTGGCTGTGCCTTAAATCTCGATCTTCCACGATCTAAGTAGCCTATAAAGCCAGATAGAGTGCCGATACGGTAAGAAATACGGTAAGGAAATGGAGGAACTATGGAGAAGAGTGTGGGTTTCACGGAAAAACAAAACTTAGATAAAATGCTGCCGAGTTAGACTCGGCGATCGATACTGCGGTGCAACTGCGTGGTCAATTGGTCGCGTAAAAAAGGAGACCCCGAGGTAAGAATTAAAATCGCAACTGTCGTGCGGACAGAATGCTTATCGGAAAGTATCTAAGCGTACCGAAGAATAGTGGATCGGAATCCTGCCCAGAGGCAGGCTCGGCAGGGAAAGAAAAAGGGGAAAGATGTTCGACAAAGAGTTAGCTGGTGTGATACACGAACCATAGATCTGTACGAAAACACATGCACGTATAACGTATACAGACGCACAGAAAAATAGACGCCTACGAACGACGAACGATGCGGCGTAAGAGGTAAAATACCGTTGGAATTAAAATTACAATCTCCGCGGATACGACACGGCGTGGGAAAAAGTAAACGTCAGCCGAGGATAAAAACTCGAGTTGTCCGCAGAGAACAGCGAGGCGAAGAAGATGAGGCAGATCCGAAGAATAGGAATGCGATAAAGGGGAAACGATAAAGGAGTAAGGGAGGGAGAAAAAAAAGGAAGAAGTAGAAACCATTAATTCGCGTGTGGTGAGAGTCGACTCGTTCCCTCTACGCAAGCTAGGGCACCAGCAATGTCGGCTTACGTCCCTGACTAACCCTTTATTTCAGTGTCTCTCAAATTTAGTTACACGAACAGAAATTGAAAATTTAATTCAAGAATTTAAGAACGAACCATTTGATTTCATCGACAAACTTTTAATTTTATTGAAAATTTTACTATGCAAAATCATTTTTGCGGAACAATGAATAATTCAATTGACTTATTCGATAAATATCGTAAATAGATTTTATTGTAATTATTTTAACAAATACCTCAATGTCAAGAAAAGTCGATACACATCACTTTTTTAGTTAAATCATTATTTTCTCCATTTCATAAACTCATATAGAATCATGAACTGCGTGTGAATATAAATGTTTTAAACTTTATTGAGGTGTCAAAGGAGAAAAATAAAGATAGAGAATCTGTTATGAGAAAACTTGAGAAACACTGTTTTACCCCTTTCAACGCGATATGCCCGTAGCACTTTCCGACTTCGTCGACGTCGCATTCGAGGGGGTTGCTGAACAAGGAAGGATCCACCCCGCGAGAAATCCCGGAAATTGGAATCTTAAATCGATCTAAATCCTCTTTATCGCCGAAGGACTCGCAGAGGAATTCTCCTTCAGGATCGGGCCCATATCGTTGCATACCGGTCGACGTGTAAACGTAATGACGACTAGTTCTTCGTGATTCTTCCATTATGAAATGGCCGCCCCTGCATTCGTGCGACGCGCAATCTCTCGGGACCGAGATTCGATCTTACGCCTGGCCAATCACGCTGGAAAGTTGGTCGATCCCGGACGTCACAGTCCGTTTTCGCATTCCCCCATCTTATCTGTATCGCGAATTCGCGTAATTGAATTCGCGACATTAAGGAAACTGTATTTCAGTAAATGGTATGGAAATGTGTAAAGGTTCAAATATCTATTTTCCTTCAAGTTCTAAAGATTTGTATAGTATCAAGATTTTTGCATTAATTCCTAATACACGTACATACGTTATACATATTATAGACAAAGAAATACATATGTATATATCGTGTTTTTATGGGTAGTAACGCATGTTTCTTTCATTCATTTAAAAAATACTGTCCTAAATCAAAACAGCCATTTGCTAATCGTTATGAGACCCGTGGCGAAATGTAGCCGCGTTATCGTGGTACGACGCCATTATTCAGCAGAACTTAATAAATCCACATCCCTCTCCTTCGTGCTCTTTGTCCCAACGGGCCGTGAATTCTAATGGGTTTTACGCCGCCGGATATGTATATACGGAGGCACAAAACTGATACGCCGACGGCGAATACGACTCGCTAGATCGACTACTATATAACGCATAGTTCGGTAAATACGGAGTCGAAATTCGGTGACACTGCTATATAATAGGCAGAGAAAGAGAGGAAGTGAAGTAGATAGGTAGGTAAATAGATAGATAGATTGATTGATTGATAAATGAGAGAGAGAGAGAGAGGAAGAGACAGAGAGTCCGCGATACATTCGCCGAATTCGCAGGATTTACTAGTAGGTAGTCGATTACATGCCTCGCTTGTTTATTGCGCGCTTTGAGACGCGGCATTGGTGACGGCGATGGGAGAGAGTCAAAGTGAATTTTTGCGATTTTGTCAAAGTCGAAGTGCGATAGGAGTCAAAGGTCGACGTCGCGAAAAAGCTCGAGCTTTGAATTTGAGTAATTTCGTGCGCGTAATTGTGAATCAGAATTACTATCAGCAAATATTAATCGAACGCGAACGTAATTAACGTCGTGAGATGTAAAAATCTTGTAGATAAAAACAAAATGCATCTGTGAAGACTGATGCAGACTGAGATCTCGCATACCATTATAAAGATTTTCATTATAAAAAATTTTTATTTAAAAATATTTAAAAGAAAAAGAAACTTGAAAATTGCATAACATAATGCACGATATTACGACATAAATTTTAATTTATTTACATAATATATATAAATATATAACAGCATTTAAAGTTGGTTCCTGTATTTCTGGCTCTAGCAAGCAAAATAAAAAAAAATTCGTTTTTCAACAAGTAAATAAAACATTTTATAAGTAATTTTCGTTTTTATTTTGATTCCTGTCTTGACATCTCTCTCTCTCTCTCTCTCTCTCTCTCGCTCTCTCCCCTTCCTTCTCTAATTAATATTCGCCATTTAATATCAGCGCCGATAAAATGCTCGACGTGCGCGGCGCGCAAATATTTGCGCACACAATCTGCAAACCACCAGCGACTGAATTTGCAACGTAACTACTCGAAATTAAACGCCGCCCCTCTCTTATTCCCAGGATCCGCATGCCCCTTTCACGAACTGAGGCGAGAAATGAGAAAGACAACGCCCGATAGAGAGATTTACTCAAGTTATATGCACTGGATCGTATGGCCTCGGGGTAGCTTAAATTTGATGAGATGTCGATAATTTATCTCGCTCCCTCTCGAATACCACAAGTGACTACTATATTACCCCATATTTCTTCGACAATATTCGTAGCCTAACGTAATGTAAGCATAACTTTTCAAATTAATAAAAATTAATTAAGATAACACAACGTATTATAAATATACATAAAATATTGCAGGAGTCGTAAATTCACAAGTTTATGCGTTTCTCATTTCCGAGGAAATATTTCTATTCGACACAAATACCGATGCTCAGTCTCGACAGCAACAAAGTATCGTAAGCATTGCATCCCCTCTCATCGGCCTATCGGCGGTCGCATGTTCCTGAATCCGAAATATTCGTAGGATTCCATCGACTGGCCGGCTCGCTCTCCAGTTTCGACGTCGCGCCTGTGTGGTAATCCTGTTTACAATAGCTGATTGCAATAAAATTTACATGCACCGGCGCTGAATTTACATGCGGCGGCAGTTAAATTCATGCGCGTCGCGCGCTGCACGCAATTTACATACGCCATACGGGGGGAGCCCCGAATTTTATGCCGCGCGTAGCGTTCACACGTGCTTCATTTCCCGCCCTGTCCCNCGCCCTTCCTCCTCGCCGCTCACCGACCGTTCATCGCGAACCGGAGAGTTCTCTAATGCTTTTTTTTCGCACGTAAAAAAAAAAAAAACAGGTTTCGGTACCAATTCGCGATATCGGGCGACGGCGAAAGAGAAACGCGCTCGTGTCGTGCGCGCGAGCCGCGATACCCGCGATTTACCGTCCATTTATCTGTGGAAGAATCGCCGAGTGATAAATTTCAAGTATCGCGCTTAAACGAGCGCACCGTTTTACCGTCGCTGTTCGTCCGAGAAAAAAAACCGGCTCATTACCCGGATTCACGTAATTTTGAAATTTCCCGGCAGCCCGCCGGTCGACCCGATTATGGCTGACCCGATTATGGCTCGTGTGTCCAGACAAGGAAAAAAAAACATGCTAATGAATCACGTTTTCGAGCAAAAATTGAATCAATGATTTAAAGCTAGATGCAAAGGAACTTTCTGCTCCAATTGTTTTCACAAAAGCCTACTCAATATTTAAAGCGTAACCGAAAATTTCGGCAGATTGTCTAATCGTAATTCCGAATACAGAAGATGAGATTTCCAGACTAAATAAAATCATTTCATTTCTAAGCTAATTCTCAAACATGTGTTATAAAAAGTAAGTGAATAGGCAGCTTCAATTTTAGTTAATCTCAATAATAGTTTCACGCTCGTATTGTAATAATAATGATTGAATAAGGGCCATAAACAAGCTAGTTTAGTTGTGCAAATTATATTAATTTATTTAAGTCTTAACAATCATAAAGACTTTGTATAAACGGAACGTTTCGGTCTTATTTGACCTTCTTCAGCCGTACATTAAAAATGCTTAAATCTATTAACGCATCTTATAATTCTATTCCGCACGATTTTAGGGATCATATATATGTGTTGTGGATGTCACAATTATTCTACCCGTTGTGTTTAATTAATCTTTTAATTTAATCAAAATTCGTAATAACAATTAAAATAGAGAAACTTCAGGGAATAAGTTCAAGAAAACATGTTTCCGAATCTATTCGAATCAATGTTTAAGCAATTCGTTTAAATATTCGCATTGACGTCCATTGTCATAAAAGCTTCCATCATCCGATAACAGACGGAGTATGAGATAATTATATTCCCCAAGTCCTTCATTTCAAAGAATTAATTCTTAAGTAGATGGATTAACTTGATCAAGCCTTACATGTATAGACTAATTTTATCATATCATTCTCTTAATTTATTAATCAATAAGAGAATTGAATTATATTCACAAGTTCCTTCGCATCCGATCAAAATTCGCGACGACAGATTGCGAGATCGTAATTTCCAGCAAAACGCCGCCTCGATAATCGAGATTATCCTGCTCCTAGTCGCCGGCTATGTCGCGTAATGCGCTCCGTAAAGCGTTCCGTCCGGATATAATCGGCGAGTTATCGAAAATCCCCCGTTTATCCCTTCGCGAGGAGAACGCGTTAAATCGCGCATCGTTCCTCTCTCGCGAGGACAATCTCCTCGCGGCACGCCCGCTTCGCACCATTTCGCCAATATCGTCGGGATTTTATTATTTCAGCTATAAAGTTTATCGCCGAAAACATGCAGTGGCTTGTTGAAGCCACGTATCCGCTATTCCCGCAACAGGCGTACGAATATCGAAGCGTACATGTCGAGCGTGCGTAATATTTATCACCGAATTTTTATTGTGCGCGATAAAGCGTTCAATTTCCGCACGCGATACCAAATACGACGCGATTTTTTTCAAGACTGGTTTCCGGTTCAACCGAGAATGATTAGCGATACATCAGTCACTTCCGTTCACCGTATGAATGCGACCTTTGACGTTTGTATGCCCAATTTTTGTAAGCTTATAAACGATCGATGTAATCTTGTTTCCATTGAAGTATCATGAATAATGCCTTATAACATCGCTGATGTCGCGTATCTATAATACAATACTTATCACGGCTGCAATATAATCGACTTTCCTTGAACCAGATAGTCATCTGTGTCAAATTTATAATCCTCAGTATTGAATTTTGCAGTGATCATGTTATAAAATAAATTCTCAAGATAAATGTACTTCAATTTACCTAGGAATAAAGTTTTTTTTATGGTCTGTATCTCGAAGTTCTTTTCGCTTTCAATTATTAACTTTATCAGAATGCCAACGCAGTAAATCGAAGAGAACTCTATCTATACGTTCGATAAAGGATTAGACTTTAATGGGCAGGGCGGTGATGGGTGGGCTATGCATGGTCATCTAATAATAAAATCCGTCCGTGATTTAACTATTACCTGTACGTACGTACCGTGATGTCTCAATCCGAACAGAAAGACGCATGCTGAAAAATAGATGCACCGACACGTTAAAGTCCGTGCAAAGGCAGGATAAATAGTACGTTCAGATAGAGATATCTAGAGTCTTATTCTACTTTTCAATCGTGGCGACTGTTTCCAATTATGCATAGTCGCGTAGCCTTGGACTTCTTTGTAGCCGCAAATGTACGTAATTAAGGTAAGAACGTAAGATAGAAGCACATAGAACGTCAGCTTCTCGTTGCATTATTGAAGTACTACACTTTGCGTTCCAATTCTTCGAGCCTTCGAATCAGAAATGTAGATCGAAAGCGCGTCATGTGGGGATTTGTTGATCTACGAAAAGCTAAGAGTGATATGAAAGACTATAAAAATTTTAGCTCAAGGAACCACGCTGATTAAATCTCAAACGTTTGTAAACTCGCTAGCTCGTGTTTTCTCCACGACGCGATGTCACGTCTATCTAAAGTTTTTTTTAACGAGATTTAAAGCGTCGTTAGGCAACATATCGCGTTTCTGGATTAAAGACTTTTATAGGGATCTTGAAACAGTGATATCAAAGGAGAGTCGTCAGACGCAAAACATCACGTGCATACATATACCTTTGAAGAAAGGAAGAACTGACAAGACCTGATAAAACATGTTTTAAGAAGAACAAACATGCCGTGCAAGTCTCATAGAAATAATCGCGACACATTATTTAACGTAAAAAAATAGCTCAGAATAAACGAATAAGACATTATGTTCTTGACTTATTCGCGGATAAAAGATAATAAGAGAAAGAAGAAAGAAAGAAAGAAAATATCCAAGAAATATTCTTTTCTTCAAAAGAATGAAGAATGTTTCAATTACAAGTGTACAATACTATGTATATATTTGTTGTGATTAGTTTAACAAATGTAAAATCAGCCTGTATAATTAATTTTAAGCAATTTTCAATATCTTTGTTAACAGAGCTAGGTAATGGTTTCCTTAAATATTTTATTATTATATCTCTCCATAATTCTACACTAATTGTAACCATAAAGAGATAATCATTCAAAGTATCTGATAGATGGACAAAAATAATTATAACACATAGACCGCTAATTAAATGGTACAGTTACAGAATTTTTCAAAGAAATATATAAGGTTCTTTTGGCACTTACATTTAATCTTTATATTATAGTTATCATAACCGTAATTTATATCTTCTTCTTCCGACATGTTTATGTTGTAGAGATACATTGTATTCTCTATTATTACCTTATAACTACCGACTCACTTCTATATATAGCGGTTGCATTTTGCTTTTTGTTCTTAGAGGATTTATTCCAGAACATAATAAATTTCCCTCTCTTTCTCCCTATCTCTTTCTCTTCCTCCTTTCCTTTCCCCTCCCTCCCTCTCGACGCGGTGCCGTGCACAAACACAGCGACGCAACGCGATACAGGATGCGAATCCTATATTACAACCACCGGCAAGCTATTACCTCTGGGTTCTTGTGCAACGTGCATGGAAACATAATGGGCGCATAGTGGTTGGCTGACTGTTACATTATTAAGTAGTTGAGTGCACGTTAGCTGCGAAGTGCTGTCAGCCTCCATTCAGATGCGGCCCGGGCGAAACCAGTAATTTGGCGTTAGCCGGAAGGACGAAAGTTTCCGGAAGGGGAGGGGGAAAAAGAGAGCGGGAGATCGGGGGCCCCCTTAATCGATTATTCTCTCGCGGCAACCGCGATAAACAATGTTGGAAAACTTTGGGAGGGTATTACCCCACCCCTCGTTCCCCACACTCTCCCCCATCAGGTAGAAAAGTAGCCGCCACCGCCACCGCCACCGTTGCCGCACAGTCCAGAGAAATTTCGAGCGTTGTAGGAATAACGACAGGGAGAAGGAAAGTGGCCAACGGAAGTATCTTTTTATTCTCTCCCCGTCACGGCGATCCGATTAAAAATAAATTCCGCAAATGCTTGCCACTCGTAATGGCGAACTACGGGTAGAAGATAAGAGTTCTTAAGAACTGTTTTGTCTATTACGGTAGATTTAATGGGAACTTCCTGTCCCAAGATGCCAGATAATATCCGCATTGTCTACCTATATGAAACACAGTTGTGCTTTTGCTCTTGCATTTCTATAGATATAATTCTATAATTACACTACCCCTTCGTTACAATATCTTCGTTGCATCTATTCGCATATTTCTTAACGTACATCTGCAAGAGAATTTTCTCTCCCTATATTCACTTTCATATATCCAGACAAATATTTACGCCCATTACTACCATCGCGTTTATGGAACATCGCAAAAGCTACTCTCATTTTAATGACACATTCGCGGAGGAGTCTGTCGATTTTCGAGAAGCTCCCTAGCCTCCTCCTTCGCACTTCGTGAGGCGGAAGTTATAATATCGGAAGGCTTAATTCCACATCGGAGAGAACCTCAACGACGCGGTTTCTCGCCCGTCGGTCGACTGTCTCCTCGGCGTGACGGCGCGGCGCGGCAGCGACGGCGGGCGAGG
>QKQZ01055782.1:0-35943 GCA_003595255.1 Solenopsis fugax | reverse complement strand
AAGATTTCCCTTCGGCTTTGGATTTGTTTCAATCTCGCAAGTTTTCACACTACTACGGCAGATGCAATCTCGATGTGAAGTTGCTTCTTTAGAAATGTACTCACGTTTGATTGATATTAAAAATTACGAGATATGTATATTTCTTATCATTTTTTGAGTAATTCTCTTTGAGTCACTTGAGAGACATTTTCACGTCGGTGTCACTCACCTTTATTTTGATTCGTAAATAGTGACGTTTTAATCTCGATGTCAAAAAAATATCTGTAAATAACACTTTTCGAAAAATTCTTCGTGTTTTCACATTCGTTTACATACGTTTCTTCATGTCTCTCGATTTATTTGATCAACACTATGCTTTTCTTTAATCTTTTTCTCGCTCTCTTTCTTTGTCTATCTCTTTCTCTTTTTCTCTCTTCCTTTCAGTTTCTCAGTCCCAGGACTATCACTTTACTATACGATAGAGAGACTGGAAGGTATGAGGCATTATATTACCTCATTATCAGATGTACATTAATTCTTATCTTTTCTCAGACCATGGCAGCGACGAAGAGGAACGCTGGTCTCACATCCGCCGTACCTCGAGCGACGCTGAACGACGAGGAGCTGGTAAGGACTTACCCTTTAATCACTATACTTCATCGTCGTCATTTCGCGTCACCAGTTAATAAATCAAGAGAAACATGTTTGCCCTGTAAGAGGCGAATTAGTTACCATCGCGTCGCCCCGCTGATATTTAAGTACCTACTCTTTACAAGTAGAACGATTAAGCTCTCTTTCAGCGGTATTTCTCAAGGTTACGATGACGTGGGCGATGTGACGCGTGCCGCGTTAATTAATGCTACATAAATCACAAAACAAAGCTTAATTACTTTTTTTTACGTCATATGCTCCGTTTGGGAACCCTTGCGCAATGGATAAAGGATAAGAAAAAAGTTTTGAAAGTGAGAGTAAGAGGATGTTTAACTTTTAGTTGCGAAACAGAGATATCAAGGCGAGAAGTAATATCTCGGAAGAAATATGAAGACAGGTGTCGGGGAAGAATTAGATCGTACATCATTTAATTTTAAGTTTCAATACCGGTAAGAGACCGACACCGAAGGAACTTAACTTAATCATTGGACTCTCTTTTCTTTTCATACGATACGTGCTGCATTTTATCCTCATTTCCACGCTATTTTCTTTCACGTAAGTGTGACCTAGCCTATTTCTGTTCTGAATTTCCTTATTTCTATTTGCCCCTCTCCTCACACCGTGTTACTTTGGAGCAACACGTAGCGACCTAGCGTAAAACACATTAGCTGCGGCTAGGACTGTGATACGCATCGCGTATGTACTGAAGAAATATACATGCATATATATGCATTAGGTGAGAAAATAGTGATCAAACCATGCGTATATATAGGACATCCATAGAAGAGCCTACATAGTCATACGTAAGGGTATCATGACGCAGGATACCGTATCAGAGAGAAATAGCTATGTTAGTGCTAGGAGTTTCCGATTTCTCTGTGACGTTGGATGTTCCTCGTATATCGAATACCTGGGTGTCCTTTCCAGGTCACTTTGACATGCGCGCAATATTCGATAACGAGATATCGTAGCCTTTCTCGGATGTGCGATTTATTAAAACACCCCGAGAAATGTACGAGTGTAACGAGTCGATGCGAATTGAAATGTAATTATATTGTACAGTTTACTAGATGTAGGTGTAATATTTAGGTACCCTCAGGCTTTGTTAACAACGCTAAAAAATTCAAAAAATACATCATCCGAGCATCTGCAGAGTATCGAAGTAAAGTGTTGAAAAATAACTCAGCCATTCGCACGCTTATATTTACGTACATACATTTACACCGGGATGAAGATTTTGAAAAATTCATGCACCGGGGAACATCCCGAATTCACACGTTAGTACCATAGTGCTTAGCAGAACGACGCTTTTACCACCCTTCTCTTGCTAGATAGTCTAACGAAAATATCGCTGACTCTAAAACTTGTCCACGTACAGAACTTTGCGAGAAAAAAAAAAAGAAATATTTCCGAAAAAGTTGCAAAACGAGATGGAGTGTGAAAATTCTAGATGTTCGATATGAAACGTGATGATCTCTTTAGGATCGAGAAGCTCGCGTACGTGTGCTCGCGAAGCTCTCCTAGGTAATCCCACCTCACAAGCATGGAAAAAAGATACCCAGAGGAGAAAGAAAACCGATAGAAATGCTCTCGAAAATCTAAAGCCGAACGACGACAGTCATTCTGTTTTCGAGAGGCGCGAGCAAGTATTAGGAGCCTAAAATAGTCTTTTAGCGTATTCAATTCGCTTTTATTGGAACCATATGTAGACTTTCTTTTATGAAAACTATATCTGCATATGGTTTACGTGCACATGATTATGTAACTAGAACCCACTTTGAAGGCACTTCGCGGTTAATAACTGAATTTATGAGGGAGTTTTAGCGAGAGATCGGATGGACAAAAACGAAATGCTAATCCTTCGATATTCTGCTTATAATTTGAAAGGCAAATTTTACATTGAAGGAAATGTACTTTAAAGATTGATAAGAGTAACGCGGGGCAAATTATAAGTTGAAAGAGTTGCTTTTTTTTTCTTAAAAGGGCGTGATAAAGTTCTCTCATTTCTTCAATCAGAAATAGCCTCGTTAATATAATTCCAGATACAATCTAATTGTACAATTGTTCGATCGATTGTTCGTATACGAGTAATAGAATTTTATATTACGCTAATGGAGACGCAACGGTCACTTTACCATATATATCTGTGAACGTCAGGAGAATTGAAGGTATTTCTTCTCCATTCGCTACAAACAGAATATTTGCACAGCAATATATGAAAATTTGATAAACGATGTGAAACACATTTTATCGTTCTATATTGAAAATTTTGACGTGTTAGAAAACATTGACGTTTCCAAAGGATTTGTAATTCACGATAATGTCCAACGAATCGTTCAAATTCCTCAAATATCGTAATCTTTACGAGAGCGAAGTAGAAAAACGACTGTTTGCATAAACCGCTCACTCGTCTCCTTTCTGACTTGCCCTCTTTTTTTTTCTTAATCTAATATAATACAATGAAACATCCGCAGAAGATGCACGTGTACAAGAAAACTCTGCAAGCGATGATCTACCCTATATCATCGACCACTCCTCACAATTTTGTCACCTGGACAGCTACGTCACCGACGTACTGCTACGAGTGCGAGGGTCTTCTCTGGGGTATCGCTCGACAGGGAGTGCGATGTATGGAGTGCGGCGTCAAGTGTCACGAAAAGTGCAAGGACCTCCTGAACGCCGATTGCTTGCAGAGTGAGTAACGTCAATCTATATTTTGCTTTCCGAGCGCAATTTCCGTCTATACGAAATATAGTCGTCGCAAAAGAGAATATGTAGACTTAATCGTTTATTTCACGTCAGTTAATTGGCAGTATTAATTAAATTAATTAAATCAAATGAAAAATCGTAATATTACATTAATGAATTTGTCGAAAGAAAACCTAATATAAATGTATTTTCAAGAGTCGAAAGTACCGAGGTCGCATTAGTTACCCTTTTTTCAGGCACGTAAATAAAAACTTTGGATTTATTTATTAACGGCTGGGTAATAGTAAAATCGATTGTCCCTTCATGGAACAAGAATCAAGCGAAATGAAGAGAAAAGTTTTGCGATTCATTAAATAAAGATTAGAGCGAATAAATAAGTTTGAACATACATACATATAAATAACCATTTTCTATCTTTGCTACTAACGCAAATTAATTATTAATTTGCCCTATAAGACATTTCGATCTCCGTCCGTTGCTTCTTGCAGTCATAGTGTTATTTCCATCGTCGGCTGGTGTCTTGTCAATAAACGGATATTATTCTCGTATTCCATAAAATCGATTCGTAGCGGAATAACCGAACGATTGTAATATCGTCCAGGTGAATTTTACGGATTGACTGTCTTGCAGAAAAATCATTTTTACGTAGGCACAATCGCGGGACCGTTTCGCATTTTGACCCGATAAAAGTATCCGCAATGACGCGACAGATTTCATAAACCAATCTCCAATGTCCGGAAATCGGGAAGTAATGACACTTTTAACGTCGGCCCGTCCATCAGACTTTCAATTTGATTCCGGTGATCTTGGCGTTCTCTGTAGATTCTTTTCTGTCTGGATACCATTCGCTATCGATTCGCGCGTACTAGCACTCCCAGACTAATGATTCCCAACCCCTTCCCTTCTGCTCTGACTCTGTCCCCGATAAAGTTTCTTTCCTTGATCGGACAGTCCACGGTTAATTTACAGCCTCACCGCCTCCAACTCGCCGCACGACGCGACGGTTTGCCCCCGTAATTCCGTTCTCAATTAATTCTCCCTCATCCTCCGCTGTCTGTTGTAATTTCAATGTACCGGGTGTTTCGCGTCACGTTCTTTCCTATCGTTTATCCTTTTCCAGGTTTCCTTTTCCCATTCCATACAGCAACCGCTCCATATAATCCGGTTGTACAACAGAATTTCTAGGAATAATTAAAACAGCCGATATCGATTGCTACGAAAGCAGCTTCGATGCGTACTTTCGTGTAAAATTTAAACATAATCGACATTGCGCATCAGATCACAGTTTCGCTATCGAGCTTGAGCTATCGTTCTTGCATCTAACGTTACATGCAATCGCAATTGACACGATAGTTGTATAACGCGCAAAACTCATAGCCATCTATCACGATCTGTATGCGATGTGTGATATTTTCTATGTAATTTTGCTTTGCGAAACTCAATATCGGCCGTTACACACTGGTGTTATTAGTGTCATGTTCAGGATACTGAAGAACGAAAAAACTGCAATTGGTGTTATTCAATCACTGCCGATGATACGAATCATGATTTTCACGGTAGAATTCTGCCCCGAGAAAAATCCCAATTCTTTTTGTAAACGTTTTGTCAATTGATGCATTGAAAAACAGTGCGGCATGCGCGCCGAATCGCGTAATAAATCTTCTTTACGTGTAAAACACGCTTCTCTTTTTCTCTACTGGAGATAAAAATGTTTTATCGACACCAGCGCGACATCGAGAAGATTAAGAATTAATCTATGAACAAATAATTGAATTTAAACGTTTGACCAAAAATTGTTCAATAAAATTAGTTAAGTTCGATGCATCTTTAATCAATGCATCTGACTCAGCTAAATAACCATATGCAAAATACATGCGAATCTCGAATATACTTGTTATTTCGTTATTCCATATTTCGTTCTCATAGGGGCGGCTGAGAAGAGCTCAAAGCACGGCGCTGAGGATAAGGCGATTAGCATAATCACGGCGATGAAAGAAAGAATGAAGCAAAGAGAACGAGAGAAGCCAGAAATCTTCGAACTGATTCGGTGAGTATCCGCTTACCGCGCTCCCTTCTTTTTCTCTTCTTCTCTTCTTCGCAGCAAAAGTCAATCCAACGACAATCGTACTGTCAATAATCATGACAATTCGATTCGAGGAGGAATAGTGTCGATCGATGTACCGATTGATACCAATGCGATTTAACGCATCTTCTGTCACCACTGCACGCTATTTTTGGATCAGCAGATCAGCGCGTTTCGTATAAAAATTCTCGTAGGGAAAATATTTAATGTCGCCTGTGAGAGACATCGCAGCCGCGGCATACTTTTTCTTTTAAAGATGAATAAAGAATCGTTTGCAATCGTGAATTAATTAATCGCCACAAAAACCTACATTTTAATTCCTCTTCTACCCGAGACTCGTCCCCGCTTTGCGCGAACGAACTGCAAATATTTCGCGAATAAATCGCCACAGCCGAGCCAGATCTATTTCATGACCTCAAACATAGGAAATCGTTAAAGGCCGTATAAACATCGTTTGGGCGAATATCAATGTGTCACGACACACCCCCGGGATAGCATAGGTATTGTATGAATGTTCGTGAGTAATGTCTTACGATAAGCGCGGCGAACACGATTTCAGACTTTGAAGTTATATTCTTGTTATTTTGGTGAATTTATGTATTTATTTTACATCTCACCATATATTTCGTTATTGCAGGCAATAGACACGTGCTCGATAGCCTTTCCGTCCAAAACTGCCAAAAAAAGCATTTATAAATCATTTATAAATTATATTTATACACATATTTGTGTAATTTTTATATATTGATTGTATAAATTGAAAGAGAAAAGCGAATGCTATGAAGGACAATTAAAAATTAAGTAGCGCTGCGTGTGAAACGGATTTAATATAATAATAAAATATTTAGTTACAATAATTTTGGCAATAATATCGATTTACGGGAAGGCAAAATCCGTTTCATTCAATAAACATGTTATTCTCATGCAATCAAATAAGCTGTCAGAATTAAATAATCTCCCAAATTAATATTGTCCGCTCAATAATCGGCAATGACATACACGTACGCGCACACGCGCATTCATGGTATGATTTTAATTCAAATTCTGTATTGTACTTGTGCCGGGGAGACCGCGAAGCAAAAATCTTTTGTGTGTTATTTGAAATTCAATTGTAATCACTGATGCTGCTAATTAAATATAAATATGTTTGTTTAAATAAATTCCGATTTGTTTACGAAAATATAATGAGATTGCGCGATCATTTTCAAATATCAAAACCGACCTATTTGTGGTGAATGATAAATGGATAACGCACGCGGCTTAGGCATGTCAGCATCGTCATAATAACCGTCTAATCGCATTTGCGCACCTTGCGTCAATCCGTCGCATATCTGCCATAATTAATTAAGCGTCGAGCTATTCGAGATATCTCTGCTGCCCGCGCTGCATTTCAATCTTATTACTGTAGTATCGACTTGTTATTGCGGTGATTATAAATATCGACGGCGCGACAGACATAGAGTACGGTTTCGTAAAAGCCATCGCGATAAAAGCCAGCGCTCGGCAGGCTAATGAAAATCAACGTTAATTAATATCGCTTGCACGATCTGCATTGCGAGAGACCCAATAATCGCGCCGATAAACCGGTCGATCGATACTTGTTCAATTAATCATATAATTAGCATATTATACAAACTTTTTTAAGCATAAAATCGGAAATTATATCAGCACAATTCGTAATTAACTGTGAAATAGACTTAGGGGACATTATTTTTCGAAATTATTTTTAATTAATTTAACGCAATTTGAATCTGATAAACTTAGCAAACATTCTAAATTTTTTAACCTAGTAAACATAGGAATTAATCAGTGTGTGCGCATTAATACTTACAGATATTTTTCTTACTTTTCCCGAGTATTAGTAATTTAGCTTTTCAGTAATTAGCACGAGCGAAATTAGTGGAACAGCTGCAGCGATCGTTATTACGTGGTAGGAAAGCATCGGGTCCGGTCGCTTCCGCAAGACATACTGCAACGCAGAATGTTGTGCCCACAATGGTTATATGTATTACTGAAAATTAATTAAATATCCCAGGTGACAATAATTAGTTGTCAATTAAGACTGCGTGTACCCAGAGGCAATAGACTGGAATTAATCCATAATTAAATTAAACACGTTGATTAATATGGCGATGCAGTGGTGACAGTAATAGGCAGGTAAAATTGTAAAAGAGAACGAGCGAAGCTAAAACGAAATCTTCACCATCAGAAGGCCCGATCTCGTCTTATCTGAAGGATCTGAAAGACTAATCGCAACATAACCGAGCGTGTAGATACGACGCTACTCGTTCAGCGCAGATATCATGCTGTCGAGCAATCAACGTTCTCGTTAATAGTTTGATTGATGACCAGTATCAGAATTAATTAGAAGATTATTTTATTCGATATACGTACCAAAAATTCCTTTTGTCAAAACGTTCGATTATCGTCGTTTCTCCTTTATTCAGGAAAAATTTAATAAGAAACAGCACCGTCTGAACAAACGGTTAATCCTACAAAGAGAATTCTGAAGCTGTCACGTAGGGATTCGCTGGTAATCTGCAACGCGTTCTGTTTCACGGAAAGCTAACTGTAAAAGCGATCACTAGTTATCACAGGATTGCAAAAGAATGGCTAAATGCACCTGCCAGTTGAAATTACATTTGTACTGTTGCAAACATGGTTTTCTCTTTTTTTTTTAATTCCTACAGATTGACAATATTTCGTGAATGAAATAATCTTTCCTTGAAAACTCGCGACGAGAGAGCTCTATTTTAAGAAAAGACAATCTCAAAAACAAAGACATATTTCATAACGAGAGAAGCGCAGATAGGACGAGATCGTGGCCGTTGGTACAGCTTATATGAAAGAGAGTCTCGTCGGAGTTTAGGTCAGTCTTCGGGGTCGACGAAAAGGCGCACTCGGGTCACATGATGTCGGTGGAGCAGTCGGTTTTGGACGGTACCAGCAAGTGGTCGGCGAAGATCGCTATTACAGGTTTGTGGCCAGCTCGTGCCCGCCGATTCCTAAACTGGTCTTGTGCACTCTCCGTACCCCATGCGACGAGTGTGTCGTCAATATGGTGTTCATCCCCGATACATGATACATATGTCTACTGCGTATGCCTATATATTTTGATCTGTACAGCAGACTAACACCTTTGTCTCCATATATCCATATACATAATGCGTGTACGCACAAGATTACTTTGATTACTTCTTGTTATCGTTATTATTGCCATTACACCTAGAACTGATGGTAATAACTGGCTCTTGGTTGCTGCCGCGCGTGTGGCTGTGTGGCTGTGTTGTATTGATTATGCCATGAACATACCGATATTGAGTAACAACTACCGTCCTATATGTAATTCCATTCTCACATTAATTCCGGAAGCTGTTCGACCATCGTGCGATAACGCGGATAACGTAAAGGTTAGCATTGCCATACGTGAGCGAATTATTATCTCAAATTTAGCTTTATTTTTAATTCTTTCTGTTTCTTTAACTTCTTCGTAAGCCTCTTTGTAAGGGTGTTTTTCATATCCAACAACTTGGTTACATATACTCACGATGGACGAGCTACTTCCATTCCTTCCTTAGAAACACCTTGACTTACATACCTCCCGCAACTATTCCCACCCAACCAGCAGATTACTATTTATGTGTGCGCGTATCCGCTATGCTGCTATTTTACGTGTATGTGCTGACTTTAATGATCTTACGTTTGTCCGTTGGATGTAACAATACTGCGCGTTAGTGTACAACACTGTTTAATTACCCGATAATCCTCTTCCAATCAGTATTTTCTTTTCCTTTTGCCCCAACGGTACTTTCCTTCGCTCCAATTTCACACCAATCCCAGCTGCCGTCGTGGCAACCGCTTCAACGAGATCGTCAAAATCGAGTTTGCAGACAGTTCTCTTCCCGTTTGCGCGTTCAACGCGCTATTTGCAATAGCCTCTCTTCCAAGGGAACAAGTGGAGTTTCGTGTTCCACCGGCGAAATGAAATCTCTCCCAGTCGGCTCGGGCAAATTCCTTCAGAAACAACATCTCAATTACCATCATTCGGTGAAGTATTTCCGGAAATCCTTGAAATGCATCTCGGACCGTCCATTATTTCTCATTAATGAAAATCACCAGGTCGCAGCTTCTGATTCAAATCTGCATTCGTATGTTGTTCGTGTGTTTATGCATCGACGTGAAGATATATATAGGTTTCTACAGTGAATGTATATACTTATATGTACATACTTCTCGCGTCGTACCGATCAGGCATCACGCGATGCTCCTCTTCTCCAAGAGAATTCAATCGAAAGTCCATTAAGGTCACGTGGCAACTTGTTGTGGCGGCAAGTATGTGCCGTTGCCATTGTCTAAGGTAAATCCGACCCGGCTATAGCCGTCGAGCTTCCATGAACGCGAGTCCCTGACCGATAGGCCAATACCACAGCGACGTCTATCGAAAGCAATCTACCGACCACCTGTAATCTTCGGTATATCGAGGGCATGTTCTCTTTCCCGCTGCGTTTTGCTGCGAGATGAGAGTCGAGCGTCACAGGGGCATCGATCATCGCCTCTATCGAACGCGTCAGTTTAATTCCTGGTTCAAAACCTATAGCGGAAATAGGTCTCGCATGTCGAAGATAAGGAAAATGAATTCGTCTCGATAGATTATCGAATTAGCTCAATGGTTTGCGTTTAATGCGCTTTATGGAAACAGATATTGGAACATATTAGGTAAATGTATCTGTTTTTCTCTTCTTATTTATATTAAGAATTAAATTACGATTATAAATTATAAATGATAAAGTAAAACATTCAGGAAGAATACGATAATGTGTCGCGTAAAAGAAACATATTTTGTTTCAAAGTAGCCTTATAAAGTTATGTCCTTATTGAAGAAACATTTAAGTTAGCTGCGTCATTTATTCACTACTCGTAAACGAACCATACTGGCACGTGTAGCGAGTATCGATTCCCTTCCCATAGGATAATTTCCACGAGATGTGCCGCTAGTAACACATGCAAAAGAAATTTTGTTAGAAAAAGTATTCTGGCCGAAATATTTCACGTGCTCATTCTGCCTTCTTTGTGGCTCGTCGCAGTCTTCAATTCGCGCGATGACACGTTTCCATTACCATTGTGGTTCTGGATCAAAGAAAAAATGAAACTTTTTCTTTCCAAGTCATTGTCTCCTCAGCGTCAGCAGGGATGATAGAAATGAAAATATGTACACCCCTCACAGTATATTTAATATATTTTACCGGAGAATAATTCAACGGCATTGATCGATGTCCGTGACTTAAAATTTCGGTTCATCATTCTTTCTTCCTTTCAGTTAAACGTTCCATCTAAAAAAAAATTAAGTTACCTCAAGCTTTTCTAAATTATTTCTAACCTACACTCCAATTTTCGTAATTTAAAAAAAATTTTTAATTCAATGTAGACACCCCAAATCGATCACGCACATAACAGATATCTGTATTTATTTCTCGATAAAAAGAAGAAAAAATTAGATTTTTCTGAGGTAACAGATAGGTAGAAATTTTGATCGAGTAATCGATCGTTCCATTCTAGAGCTGTTCATATCGTTGATCGTCTTTACGACACGGTTATTACCATAACTGAGAGATCAATAGAAGATTCGTGTTGGCGGTGGGCCATGCACAAGTCGCGCAACAAGTTTTCTTATTCCAGGCTGATAGACGCGCCTTTACAGAACAACTTCCTGTGTAAAACAGCGCTAATTCTACAACGGCGGGAGATTAACAGGTGGCACGGCAATGCGCTCGTTACCGTATCTGCGCAACGCGCGTGTGATCGATTGGTCTTTCTTGTGCATACTTGGAATGAAACTTGGATAAAAGTTGGTACGGCATTTTATTACACGTAACGCGTCGTGATCGACGTGACTCTCGTTCTCTCTTCGACTTCACCTCATCTATTATTCTTCCGCATCGAAGCGTCAATCTCATCGTTCCTTTTTCATGTAAATAAAATCAATCGCGGTGCTTTCGGTCAAGCTGTAATACGAGATTCGAGTAGTTTCGTCTACTCTATTGGCATCCACCATCCATATTCATCCATCAAATTCCGTATGTACGACTGGCGCAAAATGTGCAAAACGCGTACAGAGGATTCATGGGAAGAAAACTCTCCGATCAGCGGCCAAAGTTAATCCATCCTGTATTGAGGCGCGGATCTAAAACACACGTCTCGCTTTGCTTTCACACGAGACACACACGTACATAAAGGTACCGAGATACACATAAGCTAATCCCGAAAAAATACCCTAGTATTCTGGCTGCGCGAATGTATTCCTGCTAGCCTAGCCTAGCTGAGCTGCTGAATATGCTGCGGTCGCTGCTGCTGGATGATGGATGATTACGATAGGACGATTTTCCGCCTTGCGACGGTCTCGCGTCCTTCGGTGGCCTCTATAAAACGTACACACTTTCTGGTCGCCTCGAAGATGCCGCCTCGAGAGGATTCTCCTTCCGGAGGAATCTCTAAAGAGCGTGAAATATGACGATGAGAGGAGAAGGATAGTACGAGAGGTTGTCGAAGGACGATCCGATGACAACATTGTCTTCTTTTCAGCACGACGTTTTCAGTCGACCCGGATACGCACATAGACAGCCTCGAGCAGGCCGAACAGATCGTCCTTGAGGGTACCAGCAAGTGGTCCTGCAAGATCGCCATCACAGGTGACATAATACTGATACCTTTAGTTTTAACGATTCCTTCACCACAATCTCGATAACTAGCCGCCACCAGTTCTGTACTACCACGTCCTACACACTCGCTTGAGATACACGACTACACGAAAACTTTTTAAAACTCTCTGCGTACTACTACTACAAAAACTCACTATTTACTTCTCGTCGTAAAAACGGTTTTACTTTCTCTCACTGAGTCACGAGAGCAAAGTTTCGAAATCACTGCGATACTGAACGCGTCACGGCCGCGTAATTCCCGTCGCTTACAGATTCTCTGACGAGTTTGAAATTTGGTCTCGCGCGTAGTGAAGCAGACAGGCTACGAATTCATCCGACAATCCGTAATCAAGAGCAGAAGCTGCTTATTATGCATCCTGTGCGCGAGCGCCCTTCGATCAGCACAGTCTCACGTACAAATCTCGATTTTTCAATCACTGTCCCGCGCGCACGGTTCTCTCGATTCAAAGCAAACGCGAAAAGATCTATATCACAATGCACCATCGAGCTGATAAGCAACGGCGCGTGATATATGAGGTACACTTTGCGTCGTGCCGCGTACTCCGCAGTCGAGTTCTCGCATTCCAATTGCACCGCCGGGGCATGCACATTGTGCGATCGATGCACTTCGTCCGACACGAAGTCAAACCCCGAGGATCGATCGAGCGACGCGTACCTGAATCCCCGACGTTACTGTTCATTCTTGCGTAAAGTTCCGAAATATATTAAAGTCCGGGCAATATATATTGCTATTCTCGTCTCGCATTCCTGTTTTTACAATAAAAACTAAAGCAATTTGTAAAGTTACGCTGGTCGGTCGACTGAAAAGCGTAACGCGCTACGACGCCATCGTCATCGTCGTCATTGCCGTTTCAACGAAGGGATTTCAATGTATTCTAGATCTCTCGCGAGTTACCTCGAATACTTGCAGAGGAACGTGCCGAATCGATAAATATAATTGTCGGTGAATTATGCCATTTATGCGCCATCCATTTCCGAGAATAGCCAAAATCCTCTCGACCACGAAGCTGCTTCTCGTTTACAGCAGCGACTTGTATTTCCCTCGATTTTTGTCAATTCGCCGGTGCTGCTATAATACGAAATGCCAATAAAAATGATAAGCGTCCGAGGCGTATAACTTTACACGGCATTACAAGTATCGTATGTCATAGAAAATTACGGTTCACCGATCGAAATTGCAATCGTAATGCCGCTGCTGCAAACGACGTGGCGGACGGGAGCGGACGGGAGCGGAGCGGTGCAAGCTGCATACGTATGCGCTTCTCCTCGCGAAGATCGATAGTTCAACGTACAGACAAGCGTAATAGCTATGCTCAGCCTCCGTAGCTCATTCGCGTCATGTATGAATAGATATATATATTTCTTATCTACTTGAAAATTGCAAGTAAAAGAATACAACTAAACGAATATATCCCATTAATCAGGATACGCTGCGGAGTTCTCGACGTAATATTATATCCCTTTGTCGTGAGAAAATTCTGCCATTTCGATTCTCAGCACGTCTCTTTAATATTTTTAAGTCATGCAAAATGTAATACAGAAAGAAAGAGAAAAAGTGTGCCAACATATCCCGATGATCAATGTGAATCGCAGCCAATAGCCAATAATGAGAAACAGTCGAAAGGCGATCGGGGACGTCACGTCGTCGACGGGGAGATGCGCTTGGAACGCGCTGAAAATGCGAGGAGCTAAAAGAACTCGTCGAAGAAAAATCCAATGGGATTCGATTTGCTTTCTTTCGTCGCTCCTAGGGCCACCCCGCCGATAGTGAAATCCGCAAATGGAAGAGCCTGCCTGAAGGTGCGCCTGCAGCAACGTTCCCACTGCAGGCATTTGCGCACCCAGGTGAAGAGAATCTTGTACGCGGAGAAATTTCCCTGGCAGAATCTCAGTCGTCTTAAATAACCGAAGCTCACCGGGGCTCCCAAAGGAGGCCTTAACGTTTCGCTCGAGCGCGCCCAGGAGCGTTTCATATCTCTTATCACTCGTATATCTAACACTTCGGTAATAATACTATCGGTAACAAGCCGCAACCTACCTCGTCTACCCTAATCGAAGCTCAACAAAAAGCTGCAAATTGCTAATGGAGAGCGCAGATAAATTTTAAATGATACGAAATCTAACATAAATTGCATTTTATGCACTTAACGTGATGCAAGAAACGATGGAAAGACACTAAGAGATACTTAATTATTTACGATCACCTGGAAAGATAAAGGAGCTTGAACGGTATTTGCGCCGCGGAAACGTGTTTCCGGCGGGGAAAAGTCGATAAGCAGGGAGCACCAACGGCGAGCTACAATGAAACTTTTTTGTCTTTCGAAAGCTGCCGACGTATCCAGCGGTGCTTTCCTGGTCCGCCACTACTAACGGCGGAAGTAGCGAAAGAAAAAGCGGTGGTATGAAAAAGGGAGGGTTACGGTTATCCCGTTGAAAACGAGAGATAAGTAAATAGGACGTGGTATAAAAAAAAGTAGAGAGAAGAGAATAAAATCGGCGGAATGGTCTGTTTTAGACAGCGCGTCTCCTCTTTTCCAAGTTTTTTTATTTCCTCTTCGTCGTGAGCGTTTCTTTCTTCTCGCGCATTTATACACTCTCGACCGGAAAACCGACTTCGGATAACCAAAAAAAAAAAAAAAATGAAAGAAATGGAAGAAAATTGAGACGATTTCTGGGTGAAGTTACTTCGCTAAGAAATTGTCGACCGCGATTGTTAACCGCGTGCCAGCTAGTTGATTCGTTAGCTGACTGTTTCTATGTTTGTGTGACTTTCGTCCTAATAAAATATTATATCGAAGGAAAAGAAGCAACGCGATACCGATTTGCACAACACAAAACGTACGTACCAATTTTTGTACAAGAATTCAAGTGCTAATTTTAACTATTGGTATAAATAAGAATTAAAAATTTTCTCTGCGAAAAATGAAACAAGATCTTGACACTTTTTTTGCGCGACGTATGAAACCTGAATTTTTAATCCTTCAATTTTCTCCATACGCTTAATTCTAAGAGTAATCTGATTTTGATTGTGCGCCCTCAGCGGATTAACCGGCACGAGATAAAGGAGGAGATTCAAGGAAATAAGGGGCAAAACGGGAGTGCGAATTGGTGAAAGGGGTGGAACGGAGGTGGTAACAGTCGGCGCCGCCGCTTCCTCTTCCGCCCCAGTAATCAAATCTCTTGACTCACTGGGCGCAAATTAAAATGACTACGATCTGACGAGATACCGCTGCAGATTGCGCCCGAGGGTGCAAAGCGAAGAGAAACGCGAAAGAGAAACGCGTGCGCGAGGAAGAGAGAAAGAATCCCCTGGTATTGTTCCCTTTGCGAGATAATAAAAAGAAACAAAACGGCATATCTCTTGCGAAACAATCGCGCACAACCGCCGCAGTGGTACGCATCGCTGCAGTATGATCAATTAAAAATGAATGCAGCTCGCGAGTCGGTCGCGGCAAGCCCGACGCGTTAAATTAGCGTGTGAGTGTATTCGATCGCGAGATTGGATCGATGCACGGAGTACGCGGCTTAACACATACAATCAATATGCGTTGATAACGATCAACCTCGTAACGCACACGCAAACGACAAATTATACGTTCGATGATAATTGCGATATTTATGTTGCATCGCGGTCAATCGTTGCATACGATCGATCCGACGCTCCCTTTTTCGAAATCAGACGCGAACGCGATGCGTCAACGGAGCGCACGTGCGTTATATCCATTCCGGATGTTTTTGGTATTTAGGAATTAAATTCGCGAAATGTCGAGCTCTGTTATAACAGGTCGAGTAGAACGCGACGTGATAATGTAAAGCATGCGTAATGCATTCATCCCCTTCACATATGTATATGTGTTTCGTTTAACAGCGAGGACTTTTCGATGTTTGACAGATCTACTTTATCGTAATGGATTTATATGCACGTTGAAGTGCTCAATTTCAATCGCGTGCATTCTCTGCCGCGCGCGCTGTGCGCGTGACACCTCTTCCCGATCTCAAGTGCATCTCGCGCATAAGATCGAATAAAATGCGTAAATCGATACTACAAATCATCGAATGATCGTTTGACTCGATCGTTATGCCGATATGACGATAATATTCTTTCGTCGAATTAATTGTCAAATACTAATAAAGTGCACTGCAGCGCTCATTTATATCCTGATGAAAAGTGTAGACGTTGTTCGACGCGCAAATTTACACTGCGCAAATTAACACACACGCACACGCACACGTACATGCACAACACACAGTGCGCTTGTACGCGCGCCGAGACTCTTGACATCTCTCTCTCTCACCAAGTGGATTGTGGCGATGACTTGATGATTAATGAGATTAGGTATGAAATCGACATTCATCGAGGGCAGGAAGCATCGACGATCGTCCCCACTGCAATCGGCAGTGCGAATCAAAAAGAGTTAGTAGCATGGGCATGTGTGTCTGTCCGTCAATCCAACCGAAGCACGTTATATGATATATAATACTACGTACACACAAACATATATTTATATGTTAAATATTCCTTTTATGTCGTAACATATATCCCTAAATGTATGTGTACGTATACGTATGTATTTCCATATACGTACGTTATTATATATGTACAATTCAAGCCGAGCTTCTGCACGCTTTTATGATGGCTGTCTACAATGGATATCAAGTGTCCAAATCGGATGGATGTTGAGCCTTTGCATGCATCTTCTCACACACGATGTATATATAATTGTGTTTAACTGTAACGAAGAGACGGATAAAAAGAGAATATTCCACGTTATTATGCGGATAAATGCCAATTTCGAAAATTTATTTGTCTACGTTCATTAATTTATTATTCGTCCGTACAGTTTTTCCATTTAAAAATTGAAATACAAGTCCTTTGCACTCCCGGGGAAATAAAGTCGATTGTTTTAAATCTGAAGAGTTTTGCAAAAAGCACAGAGCGATTTAATAATGGAGAAGATGGGGAAGCTTCAGCTCTTGCCAATTCCTCGAATATTTCGAGATAAAAGCCCTGCGGGATTCCTATACTCGTTTCCGAACTATCTATTTTTAATTAAATTTTAAAGCAGAGTCATATTTATTCATTCGGTCGACGCGTATATATACGAATAGATGAATATAGAACGATCGTACAAAAGTTTTTCCAAATAGTTTGCCGTCTTTTAACCGTAAGACGTGGAAAGTTGACGTTGATGAAAGATCGAAGCAATTTGTGGATTCGTCTATCGTGATCACCTTCCAAAAAAAAAATTTATATTATTTTCGTAAAAACCAGCGATTAATGTAAATTAACAAAGTATAATTTTGATATTACGTTATTTTTCCTTGTTAATCATTCTCGAAATAGATTGGTTGGCCACCAATGATACGTCGCGGTAATATCTGTCGCAACTAATAAACGTGAAACACCGTCGAGGCGTAAATGCGAGCTAACGCCAACGGAGGATATGTATAAAACAAATGCATACGCCAGAATCAGAATCGGGACGGGACAGTAAAATTTTATCGCTTCGGGGGTTCGGGGGATGCTGATCGCGCTGCACTTCAATTTCGAAGGTCGTAACCACGCGTTTATGACTCATCGTCTGACTATCCCATCCGTCTGGTCGAATCGAAACGACGATCTATCGAAAAACGATAAGACAGGCCTGCAGGATAGATTGTAATCCCGGCTGGTTTATCGACAAGACGGTGTTATTTAAGTGCGCGTCGGCCTTATCCGCATGAATCTCTCGAATCCTGCGTAGAGTCGCGAACTCGAGATCCCAGACGACGCTTTTATCACCCCCCTGCTTTATTCGCGATTGCACGAGGAAGAAATATAACAAAAATACGCGAAAGTTTCGACGTATGTCATTTCGTCGCGATGCATTTGTGCGATTAAAAATGGACTACGGGCTCACGGGACATTTTTTTTCGCCAGCACGGCGCGAACATATGTTCCAACGGATATCCGGTTCTGTTAGCTCTATTAGATTAACCCTCGCAGGCGCGTTCTTGGATACTGGCCAGCTGGCAAACTCTAGTAATGTTTTCATTCGACGCTATTGTTCCGTGGTAATCGAATTATGTACACCGCAAGATTAGAAATTTATGTTCTCGGGAATTAAATCTTTCGCGTTCAATCCATTCCGTTTCGCGAGATCTAGGCATTTTAGCCTAGATGGACAGAGTCTCATAATTGTATTCTTCTCCCGTCCTTAGTGATCAGCGCTCAGGGATTAATCGCCAAAGATAAGAGCGGCACATCTGACCCTTACGTGACAGTCCAAGTCGGTAAAGTAAAGAAACGCACGAGGACTATGCCGCGAGAACTGAATCCAGTATGGCACGAGAAGTTCTACTTGTAAGTAATTTCGAAAAGTTTCACCACTAACAATAAGCCAGCGGAGAATGCATAATTCTCTCCGTTCTCAATCTTGCTGACTGGGAAATTCTCCGCCGTTTCCACGAGCGATGACGTCAATTGCGTTTGCTCGCACGTGTTTACATTTATATTTACATGTTTACTTATCCATTGTTGAAATACATTAGTGTTGCGCGTTTACTTAATAATGCGCGTGTAAATTATTGATCGTTTAAAATTGGTAGAAGAAATTCAATTTTTTAGTCTCACGAAGAGTACAATTAAAAAGAGTAAAAGTACGATAGACGTCGCAAAAAGCACAAATCTCTGCTCGCAGCGAGTGCCACAATTCGTCCGATCGGATAAAAGTTCGAGTATGGGACGAGGACAACGATCTGAAGTCGAAGCTGAGGCAAAAACTGACGAGGGAGAGCGACGACTTTCTTGGGCAGACCATTATTGAGGTCCGAACACTCAGCGGCGAGATGGATGTCTGGTACAACCTGGAGAAGAGGACGGACAAGAGCGCAGTGTCGGGCGCCATTAGGCTGCACATTAGCGTCGAGATCAAGGGCGAGGAAAAGGTGGCGCCGTACCACGTGCAATACACCTGTCTGCACGAGAATCTCTTCCACAGCCTGTGCGAGGAGAACGGCGGCATGGTGACCCTGCCTCAGGCGAAGGGCGACGATGCCTGGAAGGTCTACTTCGATCCTCCAGGCGAAGAGCTCGTCGACGAATTCGCCATGCGTTACGGCATCGAGAGCATCTATCAGGCGATGACGTGAGCCCTATTAATCTTTTCGCTATCAAAAAACCACCATGTTATCATAAAACAAAAAATATTTATCGTTCTTATTAAAATTGAAATCAAATAAAAATTCAAGTCACGTATCGTGTATATTGAGATTAAAATATAGACATCGCAACTGTTCTGAAACAATAAAAAGAATGAAGACAAATGGCTTTTCGATATGATCGTGATTTCGTATTTTCCACAGGCACTTCCACTGCCTCTCAACCAAGTACCTGTGTCCAGGCGTGCCGGCCGTTATGTCGACCCTCCTGGCAAACATAAACGCATACTACGCTCACACGACCGCTAGTCCGGCCGTGTCGGCCAGTGATAGATTCGCCGCCAGTAACTTCGGGGTAAGTGCCGGATGTTGAAGATTGCGCCGTGGTATCTCTACCGCGGTAGTGGGGCAAGCGTAGAAGAGTGAGGGATGGCGAATGCTGGAACCCGGCGGCGAGAGAAGCGAGAAATACTCGTGCAATTTCCTGGCAACCAGCGCTATCCGTTATTCCGAGCTACTTCTCATATCCTAGATAGTTGCGCGTTGACTTGCCCGCGCAAGGACACGCTTTTCGCCCGACCCTTTATCAATTCCTCACCAGGTCACCAGAAATAAAGGGATCAGTTGACGCGAATATATATACATATATATATATATATATATATAATGCTGATAATTACTTTGCAAACTTTCAAGAGGGATTAAGCCAAGTCTCTGTTGGCGTCGAAGCGGCTTTGAATAAAGCCTGATTCTTGGCGAATCGGTCATTTAACGGATTAAAACAGATTTCTTCCAGAAATCCAGTAACTTGACTTTTCGCTACGTTAACAATAAAGTCTAAGTGAGAAACGTTCGCATTCGAAATACCCATTAAGTCACGAATCCATGCCTTAAAGAGTGCATGTATTAAAGAGTGACAAGGTCGTGCCGTGTTTATGATTGCATTTTTATTAACCCTTTCTTAACGTACAATTTTTTTTTTAAGAAAACGAGAAAAAATAGCACAAAGACCGTATGCACGCTACTTAATTAAGATTTTAATTAAGATTCTCTTCGTGCTCTTTTTCCACCATCTGTAGTTTAACCGACTGGCAGGACAAGGCCGGGCGAATGGATTTTCCTGCCGTATACGGGGAATATGGAAATTCTCTTCGCATACCTTCACGCGAATCGACGTTCTCTCAGCCCCCATAAAACAACGAACGATATGTGAACCGAAATTTTGCACGAAATTTAAATTCGTAAATCTCTTAATTCCGGCAGAGAACCGGTGTATATGAGAGAGCATGTTTCTCATATTTTTGAATTATGCATGTTCTCCTTCGAAAATATTACGCGAAACTTCTCGAGCACGAAGAAAATTCGGCATAGCTGAAAATCTTTAGAAACTAAAAGAGAAAATTTTGATGAGAAAGTCTTAGTGAAACATATTATATCGGTAAAAAATTGTCGCGATAAAATAAAACAAATGGACGTATTTATCATAGCGTATTTGCGCTAAAAAAAATCTTACTACAGCTATCACTACAGATAAAAAAAGAAGCTAAATTGATGATTCTCATTGTAGAAAGAAAAGTTCGTCAAATTACTGGATCAGCTACACAACTCCTTGAGGATCGACCTGTCGATGTACAGAAACAATTTTCCGGCCTCGAGCCAGGAAAAGCTGATGGATCTGAAGAGCACCGTGGACCTGCTAACGAGCATTACGTTCTTCCGTATGAAGGTTCAGGAACTGTCGAGCCCGCCACGGGCTAGTACCGTCGTGAAGGACTGCGTGAAGGCGTGCCTACGATCGACCTATCAGTTCCTCTTCGAGAACTGTTATGATCTGTACAATCGGGAATTCCAGGCGGATCCGAACGAGGCAAAGCGAGACACGGACGATCATGGCCCGCGACTGGATTCGCTCGATTTCTGGCACAAACTGATCGCCCTGATAGTCTCGGTAATCGAGGAAGACAAGAACAGTTATGCGCCCGTGTTAAATCAATTCCCTCAGGAGCTCAATATTGGTCAACTGTCGGCGGCTACGATGTGGTCCTTGTTCGCGGTGGACATGAAGTACGCTCTGGAGGAGCACGAGCAGCATAGATTGTGCAAATCCTCGGCCTATATGAATTTGCACTTCAAAGTCAAGTGGCTGCACGCCAACTACGTCAAGGACGTGCCGCCATATAAGGGCGCCGTGCCAGAATATCCGGCCTGGTTCGAACCCTTCGTCATGCAATGGCTTAATGAGAACGATGATGTCTCATTAGAATATCTCCACGGTGCCTTTAGTAGAGATAAAAAGGAAGGCGTAAGTGATATGCCATGTTATTCACGAATCAGTATGGTGATGCAGCAACCTTATTTAATGATTCTTTAATCTTTTCTTACAGTTCCAGAAGAGCAGCGAGCATGTGCTCTTCAGCGTCTCCGTTGTCGATGTTTTCACACAGCTGACGCAGTGTTTCGACGTAGTGTCAAAGCTGGAATGTCCAGACCCGGAGATCTGGAAAAGATATATGAAGAGATTCGCCAAGACTATCGTCAAAGTTTTGGTGGCTTACGCGGATATAGTGAAGAAAGAATTCCCTAGCCATCTGAAGGAAGAACGAATTGTACGTGTTCGAAAGCAAAATGTGTAAAAATTCAAACAAAGTTATTGACGGTCTTTATTACAAATTGTTTTATTTCACAGGCGTGCATTCTGATGAACAACATCCAACAACTTCGGGTGCAATTAGAAAAGATGTTTGAGTCAATGGGTGGCGACAAGCTCGAGGAGGATGCAGCAAACATATTGAAGGAGTTGCAACAACAGCTAAACGGCGCTTTGGACGATTTGGCTATACTATTCGCGAACAGTTTAGAACCGCGAATAACAGTTTCCGTTAGAGAGCTAGGAGACCTGCTGTTGGCTATCAAAGGCGGAGGACAAGTAACCCTGTCGCAGCCAGCGCAAAGAAACAACGTAACCGTGGAAGCCGATGACGTTTTAAGACCACTCATGGTTCTACTCGATGGTAGCCTATCTCTATATGCTGAGTCGTGCGAAAAGACGGTATTGAAGAGGTTACTGAAGGAACTGTGGAAGATAGTCATGAGAATTTTAGAAAAGACCGTTGTTTTGCCACCTATGACAGATAAGAGCGTACGTATAATAACTAAATCTGTTGGAAAAGAAATTGATAGAATATTATTCAGCGACATGTATTACAATTATGAATCTTGTTTCTTGTAGATGATGTTCAAGAATCTAACGGATAATGCTAAGAACCTCGCTGCGAACGCTAAGATAGAAGATATGTCGAAGTTGTTTAAGAATCACATGGCTGGGAAACCTGATGTTAAAAATGCCCTTAGTGGAGTTATGGTAATAAAAATAAATTATTCAAGTTGTAAAAATTACTTAAATAAATTGAATTTTTATCGAAATTTATGAAGAAAAATACATAACGAGTAAACAGCTCATATTTGCAATTAAAGAAAAAATTACTATTACAAACAATATATTATATGATTAAGTGCAGAAATATAAAATTTATCATAAAAAATTACACCTTATTTTACTCGATGAAATTGAAATGAATTTTTTTCTTTATGAAGAAAAGTCACTTCAATTCTGTTGTTAAACATTCTCATCTATTTCGTAGGATATTTCTAAAGAGGTGGAGAAGAATCTTTCGCCGAAGCAATGCGCGGTTCTCGAAGTCGCTCTGGACACGATCAAACAATACTTCCATGCTGGCGGTAACGGTTTGAAAAAGACATTCCTAGAAAAATCACCAGAATTGCAGAGCCTCCGTTACGCGTTGAGCTTGTACACGCAGACGACGGATACTCTCATCAAGACCTTCGTCACTTCGCAAGTCAACCAAGGTATGTCGCTCCGAGTTTATTATTTACATTATGAAATAATAAACTATAATAATAACTATTATTTTTATATATGTTTTGTTAACGCAATTGCGAAGCAAAATAGCGATAAAAGCGTAATTAATCAAAAACACACGAATTAGACACAAACGATATATTCTAACGACACATTACACGTTCCATCGTGAAACTATCGCGTGAGGAGTCGATATATATCGGCGTGTGCGTACACGCTTTAAACTCACATTACGACGTAATAAAAATTGTCGGGACAGTGCCGCTGAACGATTCGACAACGCTACGTCAGCGTCAGCGTTCGATGAGCAGCGAGAGAGGTGACGAAGGGGAAGGAGCCGAGGGTATGGAAAGCCTCGAGGAACCCCTTCGCATGACCAAGCCCTCTCTTCGGCGAGAGAGCCGACAAGGTACCACCAGAACAGACCTTAGAAGGTCGCTGGAAGTGTCGGACTTTTTAGGCCGTAGTAAACTAATCGTTCCATCGAGACGTTTTTCGATGCAATTTATCTTCTTCACTTTTCCACAATACACTTTTTTATTAGCAATTTTAAAATAATTTAAAATGATTTAATAAATTATGAAATTAAATCCCTATTTAACAAGGATAAACGATAAGGGATGTCTTTTAAATCTTCACATTTGTATTAATTCTTCACATTTTTCAAAGAAAAAGAACATTCCAAAAACGTCTCGACAACGATAGCTACATTAGGAAGCTGTGCTGTTATCACTGCCGCTGCTGCTACTGCCGCCACTCTTGCTGCTACTACTACTGAGAACTTTACCGACCATCAAAATGCCTCTTTTGACTTCATGTTTTCTCAATACAACGCTTCTGACACAAACGTACATATATATAAAAAAAAAACTTTGTTATTTAACCACTATACACTAAATCACCATACACGGTTTTCTCATAAGCGCGTGACATACCCGTCGTTGTCTAGCGCCATATTGTTCCTTCGAAAATTTGAACAAACACCTAGAAAAAGGATTCATAGATTGATCGATCATCAGCACCAAGGACACTTGTATCATACGCAACGCACTGAATCTTCGGAGATTGTCATTAAAATTCTCCGAATACAAAAGACAATGATTTTTTTCTTCTTTCGATGCAAAATCGATGAAACTAGAAAATTTATAATTCTCGACACACACCGTGTAACTGAATCATGAAAAATCTCTTCGCGCAGCTGACTTCGTCTTCTCTGATATTTACGCTAACAACAAATACCTTACTTGCCTATTATCAGAGCATGTAATCTGCTCTAGAAATAGAAATCAAGAATAGACTCTCTTAGTTTTAGTCTCAGATCATAGCATCTCAGATAGAATCAGACGAAGTCCGCATAGTGTCTAGATGCCATTCTAGCTTCATGATCGTCGTATTCGAGCATAAATTCTGATTGAAAATTTTTTAAGTTCCAGATATCGCCGGTTCGGATGAGGGTTCGGTAGGCGAGGTGAGCATTCAAGTGGATCTCTTTACACATCCGGGAACGGGAGAGCAGAAAGTCACTGTCAAAGGTATGATTACGCTCTTGTAAAATTTGTAAAAATCATATTTTGACAAATAATAATGCTAACTGATAATTTATTCAATGAGAGACAATTAATTTTTTAAATAATCTCGCTTTTTAGTTGTGGCTGCGAACGATTTGAAGTGGCAATTGGCGACAGGTATGTTTAGGCCGTATGTTGAGGTGAATCTAATTGGACCGCATCTTACTGGCAAGAAGAGAAAACAATCGACGAAATCGAAGAGCAATAACTGGTCGCCGCAATTCAATGAAAGCTTTGACTTGTAAGTTTCGATAAAAATTTAAAATTTATTGATAATTACTAACATTTTCAGACACAAAGTTATTCTGACTTATGTCTTATTTTTATTCTCAGCATGATCGGTAATGAACAACAACAGCTAGATTTCTACGAGTTACATATCTGCGTGAAGGACTACTGCTTTGCGAGGGAGGACAGACTCGTCGGAGTCGCTGTGATGCAGCTTAAGGATATCGTCGAGGAAGGCTCGTGCGCGTGTTGGTTGTCGCTCGGCAAACGTATCCAGATGGATGAGACCGGCTATACGATCCTACGAATTCTCTCGCAGCGTAATAACGACGAAATCGCCAAAGAGTTTGTGAAACTGAAGAGCGATATCAGGCAGGAGACACCGCTGCCGAATCCCACTTGAAGAGATGCAACGTTGCGTTAATAAGCCGAAGCGACTCGAGTACTTCGAGCTTGGAAAGAGCTCGAAGAGGAGAAGAAAGAAAAGAAGAAAAAAGAATAGAAAGAGTAGGAGGAAGAGAAACAGGAGGCCGTCCAAAGAGAGTTAGCATTTGATATCTTCGGTGCCACAAGCGAACAAAACCTTTCACGATTTTGCGAGAAAGATGTAATTCGCGCGATTCACCCGGCGAAAACGATCGCCCCGAACCCTTCCGCCGTTCTTCGTTGAGAAGCTTACGACCCAGGGAGGGACAATCCTAACAATAGGATAGGAATCGATTTACCGCGAAGCTTCTTCTCTCAAGCTTCTCTCGCGCCATGGAGTTCAGTCGAGCGTAATTCCTCTCCATTTTTTACGAAACACACATACACACACACACACACACACACACACACACACACACACACATATGCATACACACATACACACATACAGAGCTTCAACCCCGTCCCTGAACAGCGACAACCGGAAACCACCATCTTCCACAAATCTCGAGATAGGACGATGTGCTAGGTCAACCTCGCATGGTACAGCATTCGTCCTGCGTACTACTACAATAATGAAAAAACGGGCGATTCCTTCCGCCTACGTTTACAGAGAGTTAAAATAATCAGCGAAGCTCGATAGCGACGACGACGAGCAACGCTTCAGTACTATATGAGGACACATCGGACTCTTCTTCGTGCGAGTGTTGCAGGCGAGACGCAGAAAAAGATGGAGATACGAAGGAGAGAGTGTTCGCTAGACAAAAACGCGAAACGTGAAAACAGTGCTGCCAGTACGCAATATATTTGGTAATATTCGTAACGTAAGATAGGACGAGAGATTAACATCGCGAAGAACTCAAGTATGGTGCTACGCAGAAAAGGCGACAGAAACTCTCTCGATCGGACGCGCTGTCGTTCGCCGAAAGACTGACTTCGAAATGGAAAAGGACGAATAAGTGAGTCCACGTGTGGTGGGTCCTTGATCGCGACGCGGTCACATATGTTATGAACAGAGGGCAAAGTCGGGTACATGTGAAATCGTTTACACAAAGTTTACATACCACGCGCACACCCACAGACACATACGTTTACACACGCGCGCGATACGACCGCGTCGTTTCTAGGCCGTTTGTTCGGGAGGACGAGTTTACTGTAGATATGTGAACACGTTGTTGAGACGAAGAAGTTTTTTCTAAATATACAGTTTAAATGTAGCATTGCGTACGACCAAATAGGCACGTCCTGTAACCGTCACGCAGCGACGTGCCGTTAGTAATAAAAACAGAAAAAAATTAGTAAGGCATTGTAATTGTAAAGTACGTTCTTATTCGTAAGATTATACCAGAAATGATCATAAGAGTCTGACTGTTACTAATGATGTTGCTGCTGTTGCGAATGATGCCGAGATCCGCCCGAGAGCTTCGCGAGAGTTACGCGAAAGCGTCGTATCGATTTCAGGTCGTCGCAAGCGGGTGATGTACGCGCGTTGATCCCGCACCTCCGAAAGTCGCGTATTAACGTAACAAAGATACGCCCGACACATTGCGAACGCGAATCCTCGTTCTACGAACCGGCGAGCGAGCGAGTCTACAAAATTAAACTTTACACTCTTATAATTAATGCTGTCGGTATTCGGGTATTTCGAGTATTATCTGCGTGTGACAGATTACTCCGAGGTATTGAATTTCGAGTTAAGTAATACTCCAACTTTCCGAGTGATATCCGTCAATTTCGACAGTACTACTTGTAATCTAGTGCGCGCAAATAACTATACCGTAGCTTTTTTGATTCTCTCTCTTTAGCTACCGTTGTTTTTTACGGCAACGTCTATCTCGGAATATGACATGAGGCACTGGACGTTTAAGCAACCATTATTAGCATGACACTACTGCTATCGTCTCTTAGCTTCATCGCGTCTTGTACAGCTTGCCTCATGTGTATAGAGGACGTTCGCCCGTCCGTAGAAACGCGTCTATCGCGTTTTTGCCGATCTCTTTTATCCGGAACTTTTATCGGGTCGCGATGACGAAAAGGTGGATGGAAAAACAATCGAGCTCCTCTTCGCTACATCTATTACGATCGTACGAAGCTTCGGTCGGATCCCTCCGTGAGAGAAACTCGAAGGCACACGACCTCGTATCCGATGAATTCAGTCATCGTCCAGCCCAGGGCTGCAGAGTCGGGCGGGGCAGGTACAACACAACTCCGGAGATTACGCTATTATATTCAAAAGTTTCTACTACGTAGTACGTCTAGATTATACTTGCGTATATTGTGTATAGTGTCTAAAACTGCTGATGTAGCTGCGAGCGCGGGATTTTCGGCAGATAGAGAAAAAGAAACGAGCGCCATTTCAAAAATGAACTCATCTCAGTTGCAGGTGCTTATACTAAATTTGAATATAAGTCGAAGCATCAGACATGAATTGAAGAATTTTAACAGTGATTAAGCCCACTTTTCAAGAATCTGACTGAATTAATCTTAATATTAAGAGAAAAATGAATTAATATTAATCATTTTTAGATTAATAATTTTTTGTATCTGCTAAGTGTAGATTAATTTCAATTATTTCCAAAAAGAAAAGTAAAACAGATTGTCGGGGCATTGTAATTCCTTCAAAATATCTTTCAATATAAGATATCCAAAAATATATATTGAAATTCTCCGTTGGAATTTTTAACTTTAATTTGGAGATCAATTTACGAAGCACCTGCATCTGTCATTGATGGTGTGTCGAAAAAATTCAAGCATGATAGGGAAAAAAAACACGGGTCCGCGATCTCGCTACCATCTTCATTTGTAAAAGTGTCTATTTTCTCCGCTGCCTAACACTAAGTACATTACTTAATACGAAAAGGCTGGCGAATTCGGCACTCAGATCGGCCTCGTCGACGGGCATACACCCAGACAATTACCTCGTCCTCCCCCCCTTCCGGTCGTAGATCCACCGCAATCACCGCGACCGTCGACGGGTCCGGCCGCCAATTTTTCCTCCTACTCTCCGCTTCGATTAATATCTTGTAAGCTTAATGAAAATATCTCGTGTATTCTGTGATAATTACCCCTTAAAAAGGACACTAACACGCTATACCTTACACGCACAAAAAACATACACGTACACATACGAGGAAAGATCCACGGACGGAGTCCGCGCACATGGAAGGTGGAAATTGGAAACAGATAACAAAGATAGATACGACTACAACATGATTACACCGATCCTAAACATAGCAACAGTATTTTTCTTCTTTAAATACACTCCCATATTTCTATTATCTGTAAACGTCCGAGGAGTCTTGTCGCGATAATAACGGAAGAAAAAGAAAGAGATATATACATATATTATATATATATGTACACAGAGTGATACCAGTTTTTCGTCTCTACTTCCCTTCATCTATCGATTCTGTGATCAATTTGTAGTTGATTTCTCCTCAGCGAAAGTTTTATCCTTTTTCACAACTTTCTATAATATTAAATATGTCTAAGCCTCACATAAAAATACTGTGAAAGTAAAATTTATCTCGAATTGAATAAAGATTAAGGCTCCGTCGTCTCTACTGCTCGTTGAAATTCTTAGACTTTTTATCACCTTACAGTTTAAAACTTATCGCTGCCTTGACACTTTTCGTTAAGGACAAATACTCAAAATTGATCAGAGAATTCGTAGATGGGCGAGACCTGGAACACCCTGTGTACCGCATCGACAAATCGTAACTATTCACCCGCGATATTATCAGCCGCAAAAAGATACAGAAGACGCGACGCGAAGATACGGGACGCAAAAGTGTGTAGCGCATAACGGTGAGAATTCTTTTAGCTCCAAAAATTCAGTAAATGATTATATGATAAGATAACTGATGAAAGAGAGAGAGAATATAGACAGAAAAATTTGAACGAGCACAAAGCTTTAAAAAAAATTACGTAATTTATGCTTAAATCGTATGTTTAGCACATTACAATATTATGATTTTTTAGCCCTTTCTTGAAAAAAATTTTTTTTATAGTTTTACATCATTCTCATTCTGAATGATAATTACAATTTTAAATAAATAAGTTTTCATGACTAATATTTCGGTTGCTTGATTCTGAATCGTCTTGAAAGATTAAAGGCGAATTATCAATCTAATAAAATATGCAGATCGATTCGTCGTTGCTTTCCCGTTCCTTCGAACGTAAGAAACATGTTCAAAGTGTGTTATCTCTCATTTGCATCAATGGGAAGTCCCCAAGAAAACGCCGCAAACTTTTGCGTCTGGTCACTGATAAAAGCGTAGAGAATCACGATCAAAAATTCAAGGCAGACTCCAAACTGCTAAGCGAGATACACTTTTTTTTAGCAAGGAGAAGAGAGATCACATAACAAAGGGAAACTAAGGAGAGAAAAAAAAATATACACAACTGTTGACAATACTATGCTTGAGAATCGTATTGACACATATGTAATGTACCTAATAAATATATAAAACAAGACGGGAGATGTTTGTGTTTCGTAAGTAAAAGCATATTAAGAGTAAACTCGTAATAGAGCGCGAGGAGGCATGATAAACTCGCGCGAAACGCGGAACGCGTAACTTTTGTGCGTATCATCAGTGCGTGATTTATTAGGTAATTACGACTAACGAGCGAAGAGAGGAAGCAAGCTTCGTCGTCCCACGGAAAGCGCCGTTATTGTCGAGAAAATTTTCGAGCAAAGGAGAACGAAGCGAAAGATAAAGAAAGAGAGAGAGAGAGACAGAGGGAGAAAGATTTCGATGTCACGTCGCCGCTACGCAGGTGACCCAAAGCAATTATATTCGAGTATGAAACACGCACATTCAACACAAAGAATACCTGCATAGAATTCCGAATCTTCATCGATAAACGTTTCGTTTCTTCACTCACGCTGACGCGTTCTCCAGCGAACTGGATGCACATATATGTATATAATGCCATACATACACACAAAATGTAAACACATGTATACACATATATACACATCGACAGACATCTACACACCCACATACATACATACGTAGGATAGCGCTTGTGTGACTCCATATTCACACGATCGTAACTCCGAACGCACGCGCGCGCGCCGTCGTTACGCTTCTCATCTCTGAAAACGGATCATTGTCATTATCATCATCATCGTCATTATTGTCATCGTGAACGACGATCGCCCGGTGAATAGTAGTATTGTCCCACTGATCCATTCGACGACAATCCGCCGTATCGGACGGCGATTGTGCGATTCGGGCAAACGCGTTGCCTCTCGAAATCCTGACAATCCTGGTGACATCAATGCATAGTGAGACGCGATTCACGGAGGATGTCGGCTCGCATCAATCGCACCGTTCAACTAGATGTAGAAAATCCATATATACCAGTATGACTTGCCTCGTTTTAAGGATATATCGCGCATCAATCATTAATATCGTGCCGCACGTAGTTAGCGAAATTAAAATTAAAGACGTAAATCTCTTCCTTGGGTTATAAGAAATTCTATTTCGTATACGTTGAAGAGCTATCAATTCTACGATGATTCGTTGACCGTTTCGTGTTAATACTAAACGTGAGATCTAGCTGTCGTATGGCCAATATCGAGATCCGTATTCTAACGGCACATTCAGCGTAAATGCGATCGTCCGACTTCGCGTCACGTTGACGTTAAAAAGGCGATATCTTCGTGTATTAGAAAAATTAAATTAAAACTCGGGCGATCGTATTTCCAGGCGCTAACTGTGCCGTGAGAACACGGTCCCGCCTGTTTATTATTTATATTTGTATATTTAATGAGTTCATGCATATATTTAGAGACTAATCGAGTGTATACGGATGGAATTCAGAGAGAGATAAGTGTGGTATATAAAGGGCGAGAGAGAGAGAGAGAGAGAGAGAGAGAGAGGGGGAAGAGGGACTGAAACTCGAATGATTAGTTAGATAAATATGAAAAAATATTGTAGTCGAATGAGAGGGAGAGAGAGAGAAAGAGAGGAAAGAGAGACGATCGAGAGAGGGACCTATTAGAGCTATATCATCGTTGAATCATTGCACATGCATACACATACACCACGTGCCATATCATCGCATTATATATCAGAGACAGAGTTTAAATACTATTAAGTCGTAGCTAGATATACAGCTGTATACATATATATACGGCGTGACGGAATCACGCGGGTGAAAATCCGGCACGTGTACAGTATTCGTTTGACTAACTGTGATTTGTTGCTGGTCTTTATTCGAGTAATACGACATTGATATAGGGCATATACCGGTGTGACGAAGGGGCGAGCGAACAAATGGAGACATACGAGATGAAAAATTGGACATCACGAAAAATGTGTGGACATCGGAAGATATTTGTCTGATAAACATTTCATTTTCGAAGCGACTATTGAAAACGATTGTCTCAAAAAAGATGTAATAAACGATAACGCGCGTACCTTCCTTACTCATTCGCCTCTTCAATTGTTCTCGTGTGTAAGCGGACGCAATATGATGAAATAGAATTCTTGTTGCTACTCGAATATCGACCGACACTATTTACTCGCGATCACACAATTATTTCGACTCGGAGACTTCGAGGTTTCCGATTCGACGAAGGGAAAGTTAGAGCGAACTTTGTTCATTCAATCGTCATCGCCATCGTCATGATAAGCGAGTCACACTCGCGTCGTCGTCACCTCAACACCGTACGAAGCGTCTGTTCGCCAACTTGAAAATGCCCTATTTGTAATCTAATTTTTTTTTCGCATCGACAGTTCACACACGCACGTGTAAGATATTAACGCATCTCGATCATGTAATCACAGAACAGAATATATATTGCACATACGTTTGCACATATTATATACATATTTACACAAGTGTGTATATACATTATATATACATATATATATACATGGTCATGATCGCGATCCGTGTTGCTGTCTCACCTGCTCGATCGAAACACAATTCTGACTATTATCGCTTTCACTTTGTCTTTCCTCGAACGATTTGAATCTATTCTAAAACATATCTAAACTCAGAGAAAACGTAATTTTCCGCCCATTTTCACCATACAAATGATATTTTGAGAATCATATTATTAAACAGGATGTCTCTCATACTAAGCGCTCTTCCTTTAAACTGCAAATTTTTTCAATCAATTTTGAGTTGAAAATTAAAAATCGCAACAAAGATAACATTTTTCATTTATATTCTTATATAATTCATAAGATTTTTCGATTAATTTTAAGTAGAATTTACTCGGATAGGATTTTAATTTAAAATTTATAAAAATATAGAATTGAGGTATTGAAGGCTACAATATAAATTGCGATATATATTCGCTGAAAGAAATTCAAAATTAAGTAAAAGGTTCTTTGCACAAAGAGCATGCAGTTTCGGAGAAATTACGCTTATGGGAAGATATCTTGTGCAAATATACACAAACTGTTTATTATTGTATCATAAATTGTCTATATCAGCTTTGCTACGAATACTACTTCGCCGAGAACATCTGAAAGAGAAAAGTGGGGAAAAAGATCCCAAGGAGAAATCCTGAGACAGCCACGGAGCGGTGACTTTTCGAATGCCCATTATCCCACATCGAAATTACTCTCTCCCCCCCATACAAATTCCAATGTTCCGCACCGTATTCGCCTCCATGTGTTGCCCTATATGTTACAATACGCTGCGCTGTGTTCTTTCTGACTATCGTTCTCCTCTTTTGTCTCGTGTGAATATAAGATAAGAGAAAATGCAGGTAAACGACTCGAGCGAGTACAGCGAATGAAAAGATTACAATACACCCTAATCTTTTTAAGAACGATTTTGCGTGGGAAAGAACTCTTCGAAAAAAGGCCGGAACACCATTTGTCACTTTTTGCTTTCCATTTTCGAGGTATACTCTTGTTGCAGCGTCGCAACAAAGGTAGAATAGAAAGGTGGAAGTAGCTAATAGAAGTGTTCCAATCCTTTTGGGATAATTGTACATAAAAAAGAAAAAATATTGCTGTGAAGTACTTTTCAAAATATATTTTGTTGACGTATATTGCGTTAGTGTATTAAAAGTGACAGACGGAGAGAGTGCACGGGCGTTGACTTGACAATTACTTGATTCCGTTGCGTTGCATCGCCGTACATACTTCCTCGTTGTAAATGGTTTTTAAAAAAAATCACGTTGCCTACGGTAAAGTTGTTCGCATCGCGAGGAGGAATCATAGCGGCTGCACTTTGCCCGATCTCTGATCTTCGACAGGATTCTATCAACGTCGTTCTATTTCTTGCAATAGCAAATGATTATTTTTCTTTTTTAGATAATAGTATGACACGTAGGGTAATATGTATAATAATGGACGTAATTTAGTTAATTATAAGTAAAGCTATTAAATCAGATTGGTAGAATCGATTCGAAAATGCGAGAACAAGTTTGCATAAACGTTCGGGCGATCGGGCAGCCGCTGTCGAGTGCCTCTCACGAATCTGTAAAGTATTCAAGTTTTATCGGTCGCAGACGTCCTAAGAGCAAAGTAAACGAGTCACACGTTCGATATGACAATTCTTAATTTCCTCATTTCCCCATCCGTGATTTGTTCGCACACTTCTCTCATTCCTCGTTTTGCGATCAATGTACCATATCCGAAGGGTGCTCTTAAAGTGGATAGCGAAACGAAAAAAGTGAAAGTGAATTTTGCGATGTATCAAGACGGTGCATACCGTTGAGCGAGGGGTAGAAAGGATGGCTTTCTTATTGGGATAAGCTGCCTCAGGGGAAGGTGATCCAGGGACTCTAATAAACTTATCCGAAACTACTTGCCTCTGAAATTATTCCATCTGTCGCTGGGGCAGTCCGTGACCCTCCTTTATTCCATCCTTTGTAATATTTTTCATGTAAAGTGACCAGATTATTAAATTAAATTGAAATTTGCAAGCTGAAATATATTTTCAAACACACCACGATTCTATCCCCCATGTTAAAATGTTGAAATGACATATCTTCTAACTAATTCTATTAGAATTAGTTCTCCACAAATAAAGTTATTTTCCAATTTTCCGTCATTGACAAAAATTGAAAATTTGATAAATAATAATCGAAATTTCTGAAAAAAAAAAAAAAACATTCAAGTATAGAAAAATCTGCCGCTGTAGCATCATGCTAATTCAAATTATAGCTGTTGAAAGAAAATAATTATCGACAATGAATATGTAAAAAGAACTTTGTTTATGTTTGTGACATACCTTTGTATGATTTTTTTAACAAATTTAATTTAAAACAAATAACATTATCATAAATTAATAGTATTTATTTATTGCTACATTTTTCCATGCAGGAAAAACATATACACATTCACTGTTTAATTAAAATATTAACAAAGTTCCCTTAATGAAGCCAGGTTGGTTTAGGTGCTGTAATATATTGCCTGCACTCCTCTGCAAATGCAATTTCTCTCTGTAATAATAAATAATAATCGTCAAACTTCTCTACTAAGTACCTAAAATGATTAATACGGCGATTTAATAAAGGCGTCTAATAAAGGCAAAGTTTTTTAATTCATCGATAGATCAATAGCATTATGCGCAGATGCAACTTTGTTTTGTGAAAACTGCATTTACGCACAATGCGATTGATCAATCGATGAATTAGAAAACTCGCATTCATTCACTACTGACGATTGATCTTGAATTCAACTGTTTACCGCAAATTATCAAATCATTTTTCTAAGTGAGTTGAGAATATGAGCCTTCGAAATTAAAATGAATAACGTGCAAGTTGGAATTAAATCAAGTAACATTAGAAAAATCTGACACAAACTCGAGATCATAACAATTATAAAGGTTAGGTTACCTTCAGTTTGTCCTTGTTTGGTATTCTAGGATATGGACCTTGGATTGGAGATATATCTGTCAGTCCCCCCCAGAAATCAGTATAGAGATTGACATTTAAGTTTATCAGTATAGCTATAAATGTGACATTCTTCACTGTTTGTAGCATTTTCGAGCAGGTTAGACAGAATCACGAGATAACCAAATTATTTTGTCAAAACCAAGAAGTAAATGAGAGCGCGAGCTCTTACGTTACGATAACAGTGATGCAGTGATACCAATGTACAATCGGTCAATACCTCGGAAAGTATGTCGCCACACTGTTGGCACACCTAGCGGAAAGTGCGCCAAGCGCGCGTACATACTTCAAATCGTTCCGGTCCTAATGGTTTTCGCGCGACTGATTCGTCCCGTCGCACTGTACTGACGATAATTTACGCGAACGCAATATGGACGAGGCGCGAATACCGAATTATAGGGGCGAATACAAGTACAATAAATTGACTCACCGTTCGCCGCTGGTCGCTCCGTCCACCGTCCAGCTCCGTCACGGCCGCAGCTCTCGAACTTTCGAGATCCAAGATCCTCTTCACGACGATCCTCCTCCTCTTGATTTCACACTTGGCACGAATGCCCGATACCTCACTTCACTTTCGACACTCCACGGAGTCCACGGCACTGTCGAAACACTCGCTCGCATTAAAGAGTCGTACGGGACGACGAAGATGCGAATTGAAATGCGCCACAAGCCACAACGCGTATCAACAT